>SRLM01000207.1:56804-346066 GCA_015708895.1 Populus ilicifolia
TTAAAAAAAAAGGGGGGACCTAAACATGAAAATAGATTAACAATTCTATGAGTTCTTGAGAATAAATACAATTCCCATCAACTAGAAGAGTTTCTACCTCAACATAGAATATTACACACATCTTTTTTCAAAGATTATATCTTTACAAAATCTAGCCCAGACAATTCATTGCTATGAAAAAACAACCTAGCAATTCAATACTAAACATAATTTAAATTCAACACACTTTTTAATTCACAATTCATAATTAACATAATATTGTAATTTAATTTAACTTAAACTAAATTCATAAGTCTCGTAACATTAAAACATATCATTTAACTATATCTAAAAATCCCTCTAACTTATGGATGGACCTACACCAAACCATCCCAACCTATGGATAAAATGTGATATTTTTAGAGGTGTTAAAACTAAAATCACCTTATCTCGAGTTGCGCTCACTATAAAAAGTGTTCCCATACTATATGCTTTATATATAGATCCAGTTATATCTATCGATCTTTATTTGAATATAACTCAAACACTTCTTAAAAAAAAAATCTAAACATGAAAATAGATTAACAAATCTATAAGTTCTGGAGAATAAGTACAATTCTCATCAATTACAAGAATCCCTACCTTATCACAGAATATTGCACGTTTCACTTTCTAAAGATTATATCTTTGTAAAATCTAGCCTAAATAATTATTTGCTATGAAAAATCAATCCAACAATTCAATACTCAACACAATTCACAATTCAACACACTTTTTAATTCACAATTCATCAAAATTCACAATTTATAATTAAGCTAAATTCATAATTAACTTAAACTAAACTCATAAGTCTCATAACATTAAAGTATATCATTTAACTATATCTAAAAATCCTTCTAGCTTATGCACGGGACTGCACCAAAACCATCCCAACTTCTAGATAAAATGTGGCGATTTTAAAGGTGTCAAAACTAAAATTACCCCAGCTCGAGTTGTGCTCACCATAAAAAGTGTTCTCATACTAGATGCTCTAAATAAAGATCTAGTTATATCCATCAATCTCTAACTAACTCAAACACTTTTTAAAAAAAATATCTAAATATGAAAATAGATTAACAAATCAATGAGTTCTTGAAAATAAGTACAATTCCCACCAATTATAAGAATCTCTACCTTAACATGGAATATTGCATACTTCTCTTTCCAAAGATTATATCCTCGTAAAGTCTAACCTAGACAACTACTTGCTATGAAAAAAAAATCCAACGATTCAATACTCAATATAATTCACAATTCAACATACTTTTTAATTCACAATTCATCAAAATTCATAATTTATAATTAAGCTAAATTCATAATTAACATAACATTGTAATTTAATTTAACTTAAAGTAAATTCATAAGTCCCATAACATTAAAGCATATCATTTAACTATATCTAAAAATCCCCCCTTAATTTATGGACGGGCCTACACCAAAACCATCTCAACTTATGGATAAAATGTGGTGCTTTTAGAGATGTCAAAACTAAAATCATCTTAACTTGAGTTGCATTTACCATAAAAAGTGTTTCCATACTAGATGCTTTAAATAAATATCCAATTATATCCATTGATCTAAATCTGAATCTAACTCAAACACTTTTTAAAAAAAAATATCTAAACAAGAAAATAGATTAACAAATCTATGAGTATTAACAAATCTATGAGTTCTCAAGAATATGCAATTCCTATCAATTATAAAAATCTCTACCTTATTATGGAATATTACACACTTATCTTTATAAAAATTATATTTTCGTAAAATCTAGCCTAGACAATTCCTTGATATGAAAAAACAATCCAATAATTCAATACTTAACACAATTCACAATTCAACACACTTTTTAATTCACAATTCATCAAAATTTACAATTTATAATAAATCTAAATTCATAATTAACATAACATTATAATTTAATTTAACTTAAACTAAATTTATAAAGTCTTATAAACTTAAAGCATATCATTTAACTATATCTAAAAATTCTCCTAACTTATAGACAGGCCTACACCAAAATCATCCCAACATGTGGACAAAATGTGATGTTTATAAAAATGTCAAAACTAAAATCACCCTAGCTCAAGTTGCATTTACCATAGAAAATGTTCCTATAATAAATACTTTAAATGAAGATTTAGTTATATCCATCAATTTATATTTACGGCTAACTCAAACACTTCTTAAAACAAAACAAAAACTCAACATAAAAATAAATTAATATCTTTATGAGTTATTGAGACTTGAGAATAAGTACAATCCCCATCAACTAGAAGAATCTCTACTTTATTATAGAATATTATAAACTTATATTTTTAAAAATTATATCTTTGCAAAATCTAGCCTAAATAATTATGATGAACTAACATACTCTAAAGAGTATATAAATATGAGAAGCATCATAAAGCTTATAATAAAAAAAACAAAATTACTAGACTATTTTACCAGTTTCTTAACTTCTTGCTATAAAAAAATAATCTAACAATTCAATACTCAATATAATTTATAATTCATCAAAATTCACAATCACTCTCAATTCATAATTAATATAAAATTATAATTTAATTTAACTTAACTTAAATTAAATTTATAAGTCTCGTAATATTAAAACATATCATTTAATTATAAATAAAAATCTTTCAAATTTATGGACAAATCTATACAAAATTATATCAACTTGCGAACAGGAGAATGTGACATTTATGGAGATATCAACATCGAAATTGTTCCAGCATTTGAATGATGCTAGGATGCTCATGAAAGAATATTTGATTCAGAAGTTGACATGCTAACTCATTAAATTATGTTATTTCTCTTTATTTAGTTCTTATTATTATTATTATTATTTTATTGTGTTGATTTAAAAAAAAAACTCTGGAATTTCGAGGGTATTCTCATGTATTAGAAAATCACTTTCACACAGAAGATCCTGTGCTCTGCTACGTTCAGTGTGATAGTCACGTTATCGGGAGGATCACCTGTAACTCCCTTGTGCAAGCTTGTACTCGCCGAAATGTCAAAATCTTTGACAGCACCGCTTCTATCCCTTTCAAATGGACCGTGTTTGGGACGCTCCACATCTCTGCGTGGATATCTCTCGATAGCTTATATATATTCAAAAAAATTAATGATTTCACTATGGATTTTTTTGTCGCTTGCAAGGGATGCCGATACTGCGTGCGTATTACGTCATCATCCAATCACATACTTACACCCATCCCTAGAAGCAATCATCAGCAACTCATCCGTGCACGTCTTCTCCAACTCATCGAATCTCCACCGTTGATATTGTTGAACCTTGTAAACAAAGATTATTTTGTCATAAAAGTTTGACCGACGACTTGTGCGGACAAGATATATGTGTGAAAACTACTAATTATTTCATAAATTAATTATCTGTTCACCTATACTTGTATGACATCTTAATTAAGTGTACAAAAATAATTGGTCGCAAGAATTGAGCTTGTTGCCCCTGTTCCTTATTCCACACCTGCAACACGTTACCTCTTGGTTTTTTGACTTTCAGGCACTAGAGGTGAGATTAGAGCCTAGAATTTTGCAACACTTATCATTGAGGAGAATGGCTTAAAACACCAATCTGTTCCAGCTATTTCAATATCTCGATTAAATTGTAGTTCTTTCATTAAATTTTACATGTTATATGGTGTTTGCAAGCTCAAGAGAAGAATATGGATCGAGTTGCAACTTAGTTTTTGTAGATTTTAAGTCATACAAATATAATTTGCTAAAAAAACATGATTTTGCAAAGAATGATTTGCTTTCAAACCAAATTGAGAGAGTAAAATAAGACACCCTTTGCTATTTTTTTAAAATAAAATTCGTATTTCATGCATACCATTCCCCAATTGTCTTAAAGTTCTTAAACATAATTACTAATGATTAATAATACTATTACGTCGGTTTTGTGCCATAATATTTTATACAGAAGTATTTAAAAAAAAATAATTTTTTAATTTTGAATTATATTTGATATAGGTTAAGATTGTGTTGACATGAGAATATAAAAATTTTAAAATTTTAAAAAATATTATTTTAATATATTTTTAAATAGAAAAACATTTTAAAAAGTAATTTGTAGAGCAATCTTGAACACTATACGACACTAAACATCTGTACTGCCCCAAAATGACTCAAAAGTGCTGACAATTGATACATAATAACTTCGGAAAGCTCTGTAAAAAGAATCTGTAGGGGGGCACCGCGGTCAATTGGGATAGAAAGACAGGCGATGCTGACGTGGCAAGACAAAAGCAAGGAAGGGACAAATAGGCGAAGTGCTATCAGCGTTAGACAAGTGTCTTCGCTCAATCCAGGACAAAAGCCGACAAAGACAAGCTTGGAGATAAGAGATTGGGATAGCAATAGCAGTTAAAGATAAAGGCAAAGCAGTAGTTGCCCGAGAGACCCAGACTCTGCTCCTATTGGCTACTTTTCCTAAAACGTGGGTCCCTTCAATTCTTGGAAGTTTTATTGAGTGGTGGGGGCCATGACGAGGAAAAAGAGGAGTTTTTTATATTTGTTTTCAAAAAACGAGGGGAGGCGAATCTACATGGTAGAAGAAAAATAGGGAGAACTCAAGAGAGGCTCAGCAACTGTTCGTCTTTGCGTTAAAATTTGTATTTTATAAAATTAAAAGAAAAACCTTTTTAGTTGAAATTAGTTTATTTTGGATATTTTTAGATTTTTATTACATATTAATATTAAAAATAAATCTTAAAAAATAATATTTTTAAATAAAAAAACAACTACCTTCTCATATTTCTTTCGCCCGAAGCAGGGTCCATGTCTGAAATTTTTAGCTAGAGTCCAAACAAAACTCCTTTTTTGAAAAAGAATGGTGGGGTCCAGTTTGCAAAATTAAAGAAAGTGCTTTTTTTAGGGTGTGGTACGTGGGATCTAAGCTGTGGGACCTTGTTTGCATGCCTAACTCGAGCATCTAGTGCGTTATCATGATGTGGGCAGGTTTTTGGCTCCTTTGAGAATTCAGGAGTTTGGTGAGGATTGAGAATTTTGAGAGCTAGAATTCAATTATCTATAAATAATTATGTAGAAAATGTTCGCAAATTGCAAGAAGAGACCCCGCCATGACTATGAGGTCTCCTCTATTTCGATGCATTTAACGGCATGATTTTTGGTTTAACATTTATTTTTTCAAGTTTTTTCTCATTAATTAGTGAAAACTTGAGATATAAATTACTCTTATGATTGTTCCTGAAAAAATAAGTTTCTTTTTACAGAACAATAGCCTTTTGATATTTAAGTTAATAAATATAGAAAAAGAAATAATATATCAAAAAAAATATTTTTTTTAATTGACGAAGAATTCTTAGATTTTGATTACATTAACTTATCTAATGGAGGCATAAAAACTGGTGTTATAGTTATATCAAAATGAATAGAGTTGTAGTATCTAGTAATGAATGGAGTAACAATACATATGATTGATGAAGAGGTTGATGCTCACCATTGATTGTGGTGTTTGGCTCAGTTATCAATGAAGAAGTTGGTGATAGTCAGTGTCCGTAAAGTAATATATTGATAAGAAATAATTATTGAAAAAAAAATGATTGCTCTGTATAGAAAATTTTAGGTGCATGTAAGTAGTGTGCTGCGTTGTTTCTTGACTTATTAAAACTCACAAATATATTATGATTTGTATCTGAGTAAAGTATTAGAGAACTCATATGTAAGAAGAAAGAAAGAGAGAATGAAAAACGACCATTTAGACCTTATGCCTAAACAATAAAGAATTGCTATTTTTAAAAAAAAAAATCATGCACTAACATTTTCCCTTCTAAGTCTTCTAAATAGATATGTTTAAAAGACTTATCATGTACATGTAGAGGGGAAGAAAACTTGTTTTGTATAAAGGATGTTATATTTTTATTACTCCTGTTTAAATACTTATATGAGATTTTTTCTTGTAATTTTTGTTAATATTTATGCAAGAGAGATAAGGGTTTAATTATCTTGCTTATTTAAAAAAGCACTTTAATAATAAGGAATGAGTATAAAAGAAAATAATATGGTCTTTGTATGCATTCAAGAATGAATTTTAGCAGGAAGTGTCTAATGAGAAGTTAAGACTATAAAGAATCCCCAATCATTTTAGAGATAACTATTCATTGAGAGATGGAGAAGGATCATAATTCTATTAAAGATAAGTGGTCAAAGGGACTTTGAGAAAGATTTTTTATACTTTTAGAAGAGATATAGAGAGGGATTTGTGATCTTTTTAAATGTAGCCATGAAGTTTTAGAAAAGAATACCTAATCCTTTTGGTAAAGACCTAAAGAAAGATCTCTAATCATTTTAGAGGTAAGCAGTCATAGGAACCCGAAAGATTTGAATGGAGATGTGAAAAAAATTTCACAAGATTTTCATGGAAAAACACTACTATTTTATTTAAAAAATCACAAGATAAAAATATAATTTTAAGAGATAATATGGAGATTATGTAATCTTGAGTAACTCATCAAGTATGTAAACTTCCTTTTTATTTGGTTTCCTTTTTCTTCCTCATAAATTGTTGGAGGCCACCTCCAACAATTAATCTTTTTTTTTCTTATCTCTTTATTAAGTGCATAACACTTTTAAATGTTACACACTTGGTCATGATAAAAAAGGTAAAACTTATTAGCATTCCTTATGTTCATATCGCTTTTTATGAAAGGAGGATATTTTATAAAATATATTTTTTAATTGCATCTAGTACCTTAGTAGGTGCGGTGCTCAAATGGGTGATTAATAGCTCAATGAATGTCATGCAATTACGAATATGTTTTTTGGTGATTCTTTTAAATGCTCTAGTGGGAGAATGATAGCTTTGTAGAGATTCTACTATCTGAATATGAAGATTCCTTATTTGGTGGCACATAATTCTTCTACTAAAATATGATTCTTCATTACTTGTTTCATATTAAGGAGATTATGTCAACAAAAATATACAACGTTCCTCTATTGAGTGGTTTTAGACTTTAGACTATACTAATGTTTTAGTGGTAATAGGTTATAGTAGCTTTTTCATGTTGAGCTTCTCCTTATTAAATCTCGAGAGAAATGCCATACTACTCTTATCATTTCATTGTGTAAGGGTGAATAGGTATCTCTTTCTTATTTTTTTTTATATTGATGATGAGACTCACTACTATTTGAGGTGAAAGATTAGACCATATAGAGTTTTAGTCTTTCTCTATCTTGGTTTTCTTTCTTTTTATGGTATTGATGATGTCACTATCATTATATAAGGTTGTATTATGCTTTCTGTAATGATTGAAAATGATATGGAAGATGGATTATAAATGTGGTGGTTGATTTCGTGAAAAAAGGCATTGCTTAACTAATAACTAAACTATTTATTTAGGATGCTAAGAATAACCCTGAATATTTTTTGGATAGATAGTTTGGTTTATTTCTCTTTTAGGGTTTTATGTAGAAATTAGAAATTGTTATGGTGTAACAAGTAAAGGTGCATGTCATGCATCTTCAAGGCATGATATTGATAATGAATAAAAATAAAAATAAGTTATAAATTAACTAGTAAAGTTTTTAAAGAATAAGTGATTAGTATTTAAAAAGATATCATCATTTTGTGCTTAAAGTATCAATAACTCTTTAACTAAAGCATGTTTTATAATAACATATCTAATAATATAAGATACTTTTAATTTATGATAAATATTTATTTTAAATATAGGTCTATCACATGAATAAAAGGATTGATTAATGAGTTTAAGAACTAAAACTTAAAGGACAAAGAGATGGCTAAACTTATAAAAGAGATACTGGTGTAGTCCAAACTGAAATATTGTTCGGTAATTGGGTCATATCTGGAGCTATAGATCTTGGATTTAGGTCTACTTTATATGGATGGAAAGATAAGATATAGGCCTATAACTTTTATATGGAACCCAAGTTTAATAAGACTATTTTTAAGTACAAATTATAGTAACAATAAGAAAGTCCAAAACTATACTGTAGCCCCAATACTGTTTAGTGTTTGATCCATATCTAGAGTTCTAACACTCCAAATAACCTTTATTTTTTTCCTGGAAAGCTAAGAAATTTCCTACAACTTTCATATTTTCGAGTAGTTCCAATTCTAAAATTATCAATGATGTTTTGGGCAGACAAGAGAAGAGAATAATTATCACCATGTTAAGAGCTGACCACCCACTCATCAATTAGTCATCAAATCAATACTTTTTAATTTTGGCCTATAAAAGGAGGCATTTGCTATGCATTTAGGTATTTTGGTCTCCATATCAAGATCATACTTTTGCTTTCTTTTTTTTTTGTATTTTTGTAATGCTTAAGTTTTGTTTTCATTAATATCTTATTCATGCCTTTCATTTCCTTTCCTTTACTTAGTTAACTTTTTATCTTATTTATGTTATTATTTTATTTATTTATTTTTCTTTCTTTTATTATGTTTAGTTAAGTTTATTATGTTAAGGTGAAAAGATTATACTAATAGTGTAAGTATAGTGTAATAGTAACATGGACTTTAATATTTGATACTAACATCTTTTATTTTTATTATTGTGTTCACTCTTTAATATTTTGCTTGTTAAATGACTAATCTAGATTTACATTGTATAACAAATGATTGACACTTTTATAGTCCATACTGTATGGTATAATCGACACCTGAACTATAAAAAGAACTTGATTTGTTGTTAACATAAGTTATAAACATCAATGCCTAGCGAGATTTACAAGTATTAGCATTAATAAAAAAATATAACTAATGTAATCATGATAATAATTTATAATCTGATTGGAACCTCTTTTGTGCATGATTTTTAATTGAATAATAAGAGTTTATACTATACTTATTTGACATACTATTAGTGTATTATCTAACCTTGACATTTCTTATTATCATTATTTAATCTTTACATTAATATTGCATCTCAAAGCTCTCATCTTCTATTTCTTTTTTTTTTGTATTATTAGTACTACTATTACTACTACTATTAGTATTAATATTATTATTGTTGTTATTATGGATTTGTTATTGTTGTTGTTGTTGTTGTTGTGTTATTGTTATTTATAATTTATATAATTAATCTCCTTATGGTTTGACCCCTATCTTAGCGGGTTATTTATTACTTTGACACTCCTGCACTTAGAAGAAGACATCAATCTTTTAGTTGTGTCAATAAGATAAGAGCAAAAGGCATCATGAATAAATATAGAAGGAAGCCATCTTTAAGAATTGATAATGCAAGTTATTTAAGAGGAGTCGATAATTTTTTTTTCCTCATGTCATCTCTAAAAAGACTCGTTGTAACATACATGTATGATTAAGATAAACATATATGCAAAAACTCATTTTTTTTATAAGAACTAAAGCCAACAAAATAACAAAGAATAATGTTATTTAAAAAAAAAAAACCTTATCTCTCTTAGATGAACAACATGAGAAAAAAGTATAAAGGTGAACCCTTACCCAACCAAGATAAAAGGCCAAGAAAGAAAGGGCCATTTCTTTCAAAACTTATGTTAAACATTCAATGTGGTAGCTACCTAGGTAAAAAAAACAATGCCAACTTTCATTTAACATTATATGCTAACCAAAAAACCATACTCAATAAACCTTATCACCAAGCCAAAAGAGTTAGCCAAACTATTCTAAAACACATATGTGATTTAAATATGTAGCATATAAAATGAATGCAACATGGTTTTCATCTAAAAAGGACATACTATAACAATTTATAAGACTAATGCCCTGTACTTCCAAAACTAAAACCTTTACAAAGAAAAAGATAGGAAAGATAAGAAGCCTAAAAAATAAAAATAAAAATGGTGTATAGATTAGGAAAAATAACAAACCAGCCTATAGAAGTAAACATTAGAAAAAACTAAAAGCAACCAAGCCCACTTTGAAAAGCAAAAATTAAAACTTTTGAGAAAACCAGCTAAAAAATAGAAACACAAAGAGAAAAATGTTAAGCAACCTCTAAACAAACTAAAACTTTCAATATCTCACATGCCACATGTTACAAGACTCAAGTAGGTAAAAAAAAAGACATTATTTTTTTCCATCATTACTTATAATTACAACAGTCACAACATTCATTTTAAAGATGTCATCACTAAGATATCTCTTTTATATAAACATTTTATTTTTAAAGATTATAAATTTATTATTCTTAAAGACTAATTTAAAGCTATTTTTGTTTAATAATAAACTAGACATTGTATTCATCCTAATGCTAGTAACAATGAAGCACATTGTTGAGTGTCAAGTTTTTTTTTTTTGAAGTCATCTTAAATATGACCTTTTAAGCACCTAACATCTTAGAAGTTGAAAATTTTTTCATGTATAAGTGTTCACAATCTTGTTATGTGTAAGTAGAAAACATCTTCCTTTTAATATAAGCATGCCTTATTGCACTAATTACAACTCACCACTGTTTATTATTTATGATCAAGTTGATTTTAAAAGCAATAGTAAACATTTTTATTTTTAAAACTTTATAAGCAAGGTAATCAACCTTGTTGATATAGACTTTAGTAGTTATTTTCCTCTCTTAATTTATATTATTAAGCCCTAATTCTACAACCATTAACTAGGTACCTTGTCTTATTATAGATACTTTTTTATATATATTAAAAGTTTTGACAATACTTTTCTCCTTGAGAATAAGTTTTTTCACCAATTATTTTACAAAGTTTGTTTTAGAGGCTATACTGGAAGAGTAAGCTCTTATTTCTTACAATTTATTATCTTTTTCTATCCCTAACCTTAAGATGAGCTATTCAACTTCTATTTTTATCATCTCATACCTAAGGTAATTCTTGAATTCTTTCTAAAAGATTGACAATACTCAATAATTGTAGTCATTTGAAAAGATTCACTTATAACCATATCTTTAGCATAAATATCATGTAAGGTGAGTGAAAATTCTTGAACTTGACCCATAAGGATTATCGAGTTAACCATCTTAAATTCTAAAAATCTGTCAACTCTGAACTTTTTCATAGCAATAACTTTAATAAACTATTTTATTCAAGACTTTTCAAAATACCTTTATATTATTGATTGAGCTTTACATATTATGTTGTTTATTGTCCAATATATTCAAGATACAGTTTTTACACACAAAATCACTATCATTATATTGAAAGCTGCCATGATAATGAAATCAGATTGATTATTTAATAACTTTGATGTTATTTCCAACAAGAACTGTTCTAAGTTTAAGATGGTCAAATAAAACAATATTTTTTTTATTGTCACCTCTTAAATTTCAATCCATTGTACTTTTAAAGTTTTTTCCTTACACCACAAAAAATGATGGTGAAATCCTCACTATCAAAATAGTAGTTATCAAAGCAATTAGTTGGGACGACAAAGTCTTAAGATAAAGTCATGAAAATTATTTTATAAAATAATAGCCTATATTTATATAACAAATTTGGCTTGTAAACAAGTAAGAAAAATAAATATAAAACAATACTAACATATCAACGAACCAAAGTTTGATAAAAAATTATAATAATAATAAAAAGCTAAATAAAAAAATATTTCAATGAAGCAAGATCATAAAAAAAAAACATGTTATAGTAGTTTGTGATCACAAAAATATCATATAAACATGCATCATACCATAACAAACTTGTTTAATCAAAATAAACAAATAAGTATGAACACAACATATAAAATGCAATAATATATATAAACTAAACAAATAACATGGATATAACACAATAAAACCTTAAGAATGTTGTCCAAAATTCACAAATACATAGACCGATGAGCATAAAAATTTAGTTTATAATCACATAAAATCATTATAAAAAATGATAAATTTGCAATCATAACAAAAGACTAGCATAATAAAAAATTGAAAAACAATTCTAGCATGCATATTAATCATAAATTGAAAACATACTTAAACAAATCTAATAAAGATATTTATTTGTTAAAGTACTTAGTATATAACCAATATAAAGATTCTCGTTATTGTTGTTGTTGTCATCATCGTCGTTAATAATCAATCATAGAATTTCAACACCACTACCTTTTTTAGGTGCACTCCTAAATAAGGTCTAACAAACTAAGAAAATATTACTTATAATCTCTTTGCAAAAACTAATTCTGAGATTTAGAATATAAAAAGAATTAAGAAAGGAAACAAAACTTTAAAACAAGACAAGTTAAACTTGAAAAAATAAGTGAAGACGAGCTTCAATATTTGTATAGAATAATATTTAAAACAATTTATAAAAACAATACCAACACTTTTTTATAGCCCCTTGTTTTAGAGAATTTTAAGCAAAAACTGATGGAATTCTCTAATGAAATTATGTTATTATCAACTTTAATTACTTTTCACGAAATCAAAATTAAGTATGAATATTTTGGCTTTAAATAAGATGATTTTTAGTTAAAAAACTATTAAGGTTTTAAAAAAACTTTTTTAAAAGAAAAACTGATTTGACTCAATTATTTATATGCTAGACTAGGAAAAATAGTGGGTTGAAAAAAAATAATTCTTTATAGGCCAAAGAATTACAAACACAAACCCAAGTACGTAATATAAATTTTCATATTCGGAAAGCATTCTTATTTCTCATATGGGATGTTTCTAAAGGATTATAGATTTCTTCAAATCATGACAATCATAAGTTTTTTCCATTGATTTTTTATTCATCTATAATTTTTTTAAATCATCTTAATTTCTTATATGAGATGCTTTTAAAAGATTATGAATTTCTTCAAAGCTTATATTTTTAACTATCTCCATTCATAGTTTCTTGCATTATGTGATTTTAAATTTTTTATAAAAATAAATTAAAATTTGTGTTATTCAATAAAGACGACAAAGTGATATTTCAGTAAGTTACACCTAATACAATAACTACTCATATGCGAGAGTTCATGTAATATTTAATTATTTTTCAAACAAAATCTTAGTCAATTTAATATCTGTAATCAATTATTAAACATGCCATCAAATTTATTTAATGTAATATTCAATAAGAACTATTCATAAAAATCGTTTACATGTCATTGAATAACCCACACTAACTAGCTAGTTAGTGCGGGGAAGAGATTTTTTCTTTATATTATTAAATTAATTTTATTTTATTTTTTATGAGATAATCAAAACTAGTTTACTTATAATTGTGGATTTATTTGATGAAATTGATATTAATATAAAAAAAATTATAGATTTGCAATCATAATTTCAAGTTAATAGATTTAACAATGTTATAAAAAAAATTAAGATATTATAAAAGACCAGGTTTCAAAATCCTTAGAAATCCTTAGAAAAAATAGAGAGAAGAAATTATTATTTTCAAGTTAATAGATTTAACAATGTTTATTTAATTATTGAAAATCTGGTATCATGTAATAAAGTATTTTAATTTCTGATATCATGTAATAAACTATCTTAATTTGAAAATTTAATTATAAAATTTAAGTAATTAAAGGATGTCTCAAAAATGATTTTCATATTAATTTATAAACAAAACACGTTTTTTCCCCCTAATTCATTGAATTGGCCACGTTGGCTCGATTTCTCACTTTCTAATTCTTTCCATTCCATGCATTATTAGTCGAATTGGATTTGAGGTTGCTTGATACAATATCATCCAATTTAGTCACGTAATTTATATTCTTTGGTGTAAGCTAATTAATAGCCATCAGTGATTCACTTTGGCATTGGAGAGGAATAGCTCTGGATTTCAACATCGGTTTTTTTTTTCCTTCAGTTTTTTTCCCTTAATTTTTTCTTTTAACTTTATGTCAATTTGGGATTAGTCTTGAGATTTATTTTTTCTTGTCGATGCATAAAGATCTCGTGATGTCAAGAATATATTTCGTCATATAATTTGAAAAAAATTCAAATTCAAATTTATTAATTTAAAATAATTAGAGTTTTGCATGTACTTATACAAATGATTAGTCGCTCTTTGTTTTTTTTTTTTGTTAATATTAGTTACTAATTTGCAAGGTCAAGGAAAAAGCTCATGTTCTTGTATTTTTTGTCACTTAATTTTTTTTATTTGATCTTCTTGTATTATTTTTATTTAAAATTTATCTTGATAGTTTATTTTGTTTGTCTAGATACTAAGATCAAAATTCTAGTGATTAATTAATGCTCGGTGTTGTAAAATTAAATAAAATCTTGTTGATGTGAAAAAATCAAAGTTTAAAAAATAAAAATTAAAACTAAAATAAATATGATAGCCTGAAGTCAATGTACAAGATGACTTGGTTAAAGCATCCTTCTCACGTGTGAGCTTCTAGTGGAGATCCACTACATTCTAGTGATGCTTATAGCTTTCTTTAACGATCAAACTCCAATTTCTTTGAGGGTGCTAAAAGTGGCTTGGCGCGGTCAATAGATCGGGGTGGTTGTAAGGTTATGATAGGGTTTTTCTTCTTCTTTTTCTTTTTTTTTTCTCTTTATTTTTTTTTAGATTCACAATGACCTTGCCAAATTTGAAAGGGGTTATATCATTTGTTTTTATGTTAAATTTATGTCATCTCCTACCTTTTTTTCTTTTTTCTTTTTTTATTGTTATTTTTTGTTTTTTAGATATTTTTTTAAATTAAAGTTTTTTTTTTCAATTAATCCTTTGATATTTGTTTTATTATGAGTTAATCTTTATAATTTTTTTCAATTTAGTAATTATGGTCTTTTAACCCGAGTCATAAATTTAAAAGGTTAAACGGGATTGACATTAGTTTTGTTTAGATTTTACATTAATAATATTTTTTTAATTTCATCATTCATATTAGATCTTTTAAAAATTGAACTTTGTTTTTTTTCCGATAAGGTTATTATAGTTTCATGATCTGAGTTGTGGGTTTAGCAGGGTAGCTGGATTGACTCAAATTTTTTTTGGGTTTTTTTAAGATCAAATAATTTTATTTTTATTTTATTTTTTAATATTTAATTTTGTTTGAGTTTTGCGATTTTTGTTGTTTTTTATTATATTAAATTATTTTATTTGCATGATTGAACTTACAGGGTGGTAAACTTACCCAGCTTTGTAGTGTTTTTTTTTAAAAAAAATTTAAGATATTTTTTATCTTTTTATATATAGATTATTGAAAATTAAATATTATAATTTTTTTAAATATTTTTGTAAAGGTATCGTAAACTTGACACCTAGATATCAAGTTGTTTATACTAAACATTTTCACGCAGAAGAGAAAGGGAGCAGCCTCCTTTTTGGCAACTAGCAAGACTGGGGTCTAGCTTGGAAACAGCTGCTCTCCCACTCTGCGTGGTCAACAAGCTTATCAGCTGAACCAATTATCGTTGCAAAAGGAACTTTAGGTTTTACTCTTTATATATATATATATATTGTAGAAAACAGCTTTTAGAAGTTTTATAGAAGTCGTGGCAGCAATAAATATTAGATCTGAGATTTGGAAGTGTATACCGACATGCAAATTCCAAGCATACTCATTGAGAAATTGTGAAAAATCCATTTAACCAGCTTAAATAAATATTTTTTACTATTCTTTTGGATAGATTAGCTCAACGGGACTACAGTGCAGTACCTGATAATTCTGTGGGTCTGTCAAAAAATTGGCATGGACATAAAATTATGAAAATATCCCTAGCAATTCTTATTTTACGTAATGCTACTGTTATAGCAGACAACAACTTGCATATTTTTTTCTTTCAGATGACTTAATTGGAAAATATTAGCTTGTAGAGTTATTGTGCACAGTAGCTTCTTCTTCTTCTTCTTCTTCTTGTTTTATTTTTTGGCCTACACGCACTACTGCTTGCTTGTAAAGAAAATCGAAACCTATGGAGGTTGATAGTAGATTATTTGGCTAATCTATTTAGATTTTGGCCTGTCAAAGTGATAGTTTACCAAACTAATAGTGAAGAAGGGTCCCCTGTAACAGCTCCATCCTAAATTATTTAGTAGTTCATAAAGTATTAATGATGATAATATTATCTGGGACTGTTTTCTTTAGGTTTTGGTTATGGCTACACAATAATTAATTGGTCAATATTTTTGAATTTACACGCGCGTACTGGCTTTCACCTTTGTAATGTTTTAGGCTTCTTCTTGACGCGCACCCATGAAGTTCCTCTCTCTCTCTCTCTCTCTCTATGTATATATATATATATAATTGTAGAAAAGAATTAGAGAATTGGTAGAAAATAAATATTCCAGGTCTACTCTAAAATATCTCAAAAAATAAATTGAGTCAGACTTTTAAATTAATAATTTAAATTATGAAATTAAGATGACTTTATAGGAAAAAAAATATAAAGTCCAATAAAAAAATATTCAAATAAAAAAATTAAAAATAGAGTAAACTCTAATTAATTTATCAAACTTATAATTTGAATTATGATATTTAAATAAATTTATAAAAAATAAAAAAATAAATTATAAAATTCAATTTTCAACGAACCCAATATTAAAAGATCAAACTAAAAATAAGAATCAATAAGAAAAAAACTCAAATCAATTAAAATTAATTTTTTTAAATATACAACTTCCAACATGTCTAATATTGAAATCGATAAAAAAATAAATAAATATATGAGACCAATAAACAACCCACAAATTTTTTTTTTAGAATCATAAAATATAATTCATTAAATAATTTAATATTTAAGGATAATGTTTTTTAAAAATATATATCATTAAAGGATGAAACTAAATAAAAAATACTATTCAAGTAAATAATACAGCTACAATAATTTAGCTACACTTTTGAATATTTTGTTAATTTAGAAAAAAAATAATTAAAGCTCCTAAAAGTTAGAAATGTGTTCCATGAAAAACTAGCTTTCATGTGTCACCAAGTACCATCTTCTAACAACTCTAACTAATAACCACCCCAACAACCATCACTACCGCACAATGATGCCACTGCCATTAGTAGCCTGTCTCACCATCACCACCGATACAGCTGGTTACCAACATTAAAGGCCATGAAAGAACCTTAGTGTGAGATAGACATTCATTTCTGGGATTTTAAGAAGAAACTCTCCACGTATGCTTATAAAAATCCAAGCTACTTGTACAAATAATTTCAAGAGTTTTTGAAGCTGGAAAGAATTTTTTTTTAGTTTTCACACCTAAGAAGATTCCATAACTTTTGAAAAATAGAAAATAAGCAAGAACACTACAAATTTTGTGGAAGGCCATGAGAAAATCATATGAATTTACCCGAGTAATTTCAGTATGGGTCTTGAAATTATTACACATGTGGTTCCCAAAACTAACTTGTTATAAGCTTAACTAAGTGTTTATGTATTCAATCATACAAACATATTACAGACAAGGTTAAGGAAAGTTATGTGTTGACCGTTAACCCCAAACAAGACACAATCTTATAAAGAATGTCTTCTATACACTCACCGCAATTTGCAAATCTCCTAATTTTGTTAGTATGCAAAATTTTCCTTCATTTTATTTTTTATATAATCAATATATAAGCTAATGAATTATGATATATATTGTATGAAATATATATTTTGATTTATATGCAATCACTATAAGTCATACTAATTTAATCATATTCTAAATTCCCACACCATCATTGACATAATTAACAATTAACATGATAATCATCATCAAAATACTGATTTAATTTTTTATGTTGACACTTTATCTTTCCTACTATCATTAATTCATTACCATCTTTTGCACTATTATTTCTATTATTATATCACTTAAAGCATCACCACATTGTTGATTATCTTATTAGTATCATTCACTGAACATTGATGAGAAATAATTTTTCTTTCAAATATTTATTGTTTTTAAGATAGTCAAACATTGAAAAACCACTTTTTTTTTTAGAAAAATATCCTCTAATAAAAATATTTTTTTAGGCAAAACATACATTAAATTTTAAAATTAATCATTTTCTTGTGAGAGAAATAAGAGTTTGCAAGAGACACACAGTGTCAAGAAGGATTCTATGCATGATAATAATCTTTAGTAAATAGAGGTAACACAAGAGTATTTATGATTGTCATAGTTGTTGTAATGATTGGAGTGTTGTTATAGCTGGAAGAGAGGTTTGAGATGTTGATACAAATAAATAATGACTAAGAGAAGATAGTGTTGGTGACAATGGAGTAGTGGGATGGTGGAGAGTCCAACGAATATAGTAGAATTATGGTGGTAAAGTTGAAAAGGTAGTAGTGATAATAATGATTATAATGAAGAAAATTGTTGAAATTATTAGATAATATTGTATATTGATTATTATATATAATATATTTAATAAAATCTCATAGAATAAAAATATTTTTTTGACAAGTAAAATAAATTTATTGATTTATCATATGTGTGATCAATTTTCAAATAACATATTTTAATGAATTATTATACAAAATACTAAAACATGTAGCATATTTCAGGTGTCTTTTTTTTTTTCAGGTGGAAAAAACATGTTGTGCGTTGTTCACACTCTTACACATCATGGATTAATTATATATTTTGTTTTTGTTATCATTTTGGTCATAAAACTCTTGATTTGGATGATTTGATCTTGATTGAAAATCATCTGGTTATGATTGTTTAGGTAAATGCAAAATTAAAAAAGAAAGGATAAGAGCGAAAAAGGTGTCCAAACGAGGTGGTGTCTTTAGAGTTTGCATAAAAAGTATATTTTCACCCTTAATCTTTATAACTGATACAATTTAGGTCCCTTTAAATGTTTACAATTCAATTTTAGTTAAAATTATTTTTTTATACATATATATTTTAGTTCCTTGTTAGATAGTGATGAGAGAGAAAATCAATATTAATATCAATTTTAACAACTAAAATGATCAGTTTTGATAAACAAGCTCTATTCAGTGAGAGAAGTTTTACTTAGTTTTTTTTTACCTTAAAATTACCTAATAATATCCGAGCCATAATATAATTTAACATTTAAGAAGTAACTACATATTTTAATGCTTTGAATGTTAATAATATCTTTAATTATTTAAGATTATAGAATTTACATTTAATTAATGATAGTTGTTTTGATTACACTCATGCACTGGAATTCCTTGACCAAAAATATGAATTGATAATTTTTTTTTTCAAATAAAAATTACAAGTTTACTGGACTATAAGTCTATTGATTACATGCCTACTAATTATCTCTTGCAAGTTATTTACCTACTAGTTACTTGCTGGTGGTAGATATATTTTGAAGTTTTTATAAACTTGATTGGATTTTATGTAGTTGTTGTGTTTAAATGCCTTCTAATTCTTTCTTTAACCTTCTTTAAATAGGAAAAACTATAGAAAATCATTTAGTAACCACCCATCTTCTTTGTTCTTCATGGTTTTAAGTTTGTATGACTTCAAGTACTTATCTCTATTAATCCACATATAATGTTACTTTTTCTTTGATAAATCTAGATCATTTCTACTCTATATTCTAATCCTCTTTCTATTCCATCAAGACTTTACTATTATTTTATGTATTATTTTATGTAATGTTGGCGTAGCTTATAACCAGATCTTGTACTTTTTAAATTAGTTCAAGTTTCGTTGTAAACTTATCAAGTTTGGCTTATCATTAAATTTGTCTTTCTTATCTTTTAGTCTAAATTATCTCTTTATTAATTTTGTTGTATAACTATAAAAAAATTGAAAAAATCTATATTTATTTATTTATTAAAAAACCAAAAATTCAACCCCCGAGCATAAAGCATCAATCAAATAGATAATACTCACTTTAAAAGATGTCATACACCACAATCTAGTTACTGGAAATATTTTAGAGAGAGAGGGAGACATGTTCATTCAATATATAGATGGTGGCACCCAAATTAGAGGATTACTCTGGCAGTCTGATGTGATATGCAGCACTTACATTCTTGAAAATGGACTATGGCACCATGAAGGGGACACAATAATATTTGTACGGACATGTGTACTAGGTTCAAAGATCACTTCCAATAGAACATCAATTGTAAACGAAAGATTAAGATCTGACAAAACATAGCGACATGAACTAAGAAATTACAGAATTAACAACAACAATAATCAAATATATATATGTTGTAGATATCATGCAACAGGTTCTGTTTGAATTTTAAATTCATCTAAAGTCACAATCATTTATGATTACTTTTGCACTTCGATTCCAGTATCGAAACTTCCTTGGCATTACATTTTCTTAATCAAAATCATTAATATACAGCAAAACTACATAGTCCTAGCTAGAACATGTTCTGCGCGCGCTAAATCCAACAGAAACTTGGCTTCAAAATTAAAGTTGCTAGCTGATAATGCAATTGAAAAGGACCTTGGAAGGTCCCAAGTTTGGTTGCACCCATAAATCCAGTTTTTCTTTCTTTTTCTTTTTTAAGAGGAAGCTACCCGTTTGGAGTTTAATGCCAAGCCACTGTTTTGTACTGCATTCTAATTATAGATCGGTTAGATAAAAGTTGTTTCTTTTTTTATTTTTAAATTATTCTGATATATTCACATAAAAATAATTTTTTAAAATATTTTTTTAATATATTTTAAAAAACAATCACTACTATATTTATAAACACATAAAATAAAACTATTAAAATAAATAAAATAAACAAATAAAGATAGACTTTTAAATGGCCAAGTCAACAATCTATCTATATGTCTATCATTTAAAAAATCCAGAGAACAATAATAGGTAATGTTGTTAGGAGTTGATAATTGCTGTTCAGTGAAGTGACATTGGAGGGTGCGTTAAAGGGAATTCTGTCAAGAAATTTATTTCTTTTGCTCCGATGTCAATCCTCCGTTTGAATTATTGGGCTTTCAAAGTGACGAGTTCTCCTAATTTTCATGAAGGAAGACATTCAAGGGAACGACAACGACTTCATTATCAGTTTCTTCAATTCACATGGGACATAAATATATATCTTACCTTGGAGGTAGTAAATATTATCATCTGTATAGTAATTACCTTGCAGCTTTTTTCACTGGCTGCGGATCAGTTTGATGTCAGCCTGAAGACATTCAATTGCAGAGTTATTGCTAAATTTTATAATGGGATGACTGCTGGGTGTTCTGCGATGACGGTAGAAAAAATATATATTTTTATAAGTATATTAAAATGATATATTTATTCTTAATATCATCTTAAAAATATAAAAAAAATTAATTTTAAACGATTTATTTATTTTGAATTCTCACAAAACACCGTTAGAAACAAGGAAATTTAATATAACATGGCCCAAATCCCCTTTGACATTATAATAAACCTATAATAATTTCCCTTTGAAACCACATATTGTTGGCCTGATGAACATCTTGAACGTGTCTTGTTTGCACACCAGTCCTATTAACAATATCTCAAAGCTCATTCTTGACTATTATCGATTCTGATGGTGATAGAACTGCTTTCCGATCTAAATCAGGCCTGGCGGCAACAACAAAAGGTTGTTGTTGAGAATTAATTAACTGGTCATGTACTGAAGACCTTTTCTTCTTTATTTATTAATCATAGTTATTACCTCTTAAAAAATCTCTAGCTACACAGCTAGCTATCAACCCCTTTATTTTATATTTCCATTAGAGGAATAATTTAGAGGCCCCCCCTCCCCCAGAGGAGCTGTTTGAAGAAGAACAGCGGGAAAATAGACAAGTGTTAGGAGCAGACACCAGAAAACTCTTCCATAACGAAGATACGAAGTTTGTTTTCAATAATTTTAGCCAAAAGAAGGAACAGTAAAAACAGTGAGAACCTATGGCTAGGCAGGGCCCATGTATTTTGTCTACCTTTATGCAAATGCATGCACTTGGATCGATCCACTGTGGAATTTTGCGTGTTAATTCTTAATACCATATTCTAAATTTTTACACACACACATATATATATATTCAGAAACAGTAATAATATATGCATTTAATACAGGATGGAAATTGCTAGAATTAATATCCATAGGTACGTATATAATTGAAAATTGGAGGTCCTGCGGTGATTGGCTCTGTGTTCCCTGGTGATTCAATTGCTTTATCTTCATACTCTGGCGTCCAACCACAAAATTATACCCGAAAAATGAAAATAAAAGTAAAGAAAGAAGAAGAAAAAACAAAAATGTGAAGAAGACAGAGATATTTATTATTGAATTGAACAAAAGGGACCACCCTCCACCCACATCCAGCTCTCAGCATCATCATCATCATCCTCGTCATCTTTTCTTTATAATTTTCATTTACCAAGTTTGGGTTTTGAAAGGAGGCGTTTCCTAGCTAGTTTCTCAGCTCTTTTGACACCCTTTGATGAAATCTCAATTATTATTGTTTTCTTTTCTTTCTTTTTATACATAACACACTGACTACATGCGTATAGATCCCCTCTCTCTCACACACACATGCTCGAACACTAAAAAAGAAAGGAAAAAAAAGGGGTTCTTTGTGGCTCATCAAAGTTTGCCTGAGGCATCGAATGATTTGAAAAGGAAAGGTCAAGTCACAGAAGCTCCCTGGTTTTGATCTATTCGCAGCTGGTACCTCACTCAAAAGCCAAGAGAGAGAGAGAGAGAAAGAGAGAGAGGGAGAAGGTCTCTATAGAAGTGTACTATAAGATATGGTCCTCATCAAAGTGCAGAGCTGATAGATAACAACCTCTCATGATAAATATAGTACACACTCCCACTACCAATCAAGAAAAACATGCTACTAACGCATGAATTAACTAGTCAAAGTAATTTCCTTTCTAGCCTAATTTATTTTTATTTATTTGAATTTTTTTGGTAATAAAATGAGGGGTTCAAAAATATTATTATGTGTGGATAATGAGTGAATAAAGAAGGGTATCTTTTTCCCTGCCTTTTTAACCCCATCTTTCTCTTGACATCTCTTTTTCCTTTTCAAAGGAGGAAGTTGCAGAGATCTGAGTCTGACAGAGGTCTTTCCTCTTAAGTAGTGAAGAGACTGTTCAATCCATAGATAGATCATACAAGAGACAGGTGGGTGTGTGCTCCTCTGTGTTTTTCATGTATACACGCGCGCGCGCGCATATTTGTCATCCCTTTCCTTTTCTCGTGTATTTTAGCCCCAACTGTATATCGTTAGTTCTCTCTCCTTCTCTCACAATTCATGGGCTTCAAGTCATTGTAAGTGAAAAATTGTTCTTTCTCCTTGAAGTGCAGATGATCATGAAGCACGTGCACACTCAGATTTCCATCACAACCGGTTCCAATTATATAAAAACCTAAGACTATAATCAATTCTCGCCCCCCCCCCTCTCAATCTCTGCACTATCCTCTCTCTCTCTCTCTCTCTATCTTTCTTAATATCTATATATAAACAACACCTTTCCGTTTTCCACTCCTTACCCTTTTATTTTCTAGTTTTTTCCTCTTCTAGATGTTGATATTCGAGCTCTATAGAAGATGAAAACATGTAAACATTAACGAACAAGAATTCTTTTCAAATCTTGATTTGATCGCACTGTTCATTAATTAATTTGTATAATTTATGAATAAGAATTCTTCACTTAATTCAAAGCTTTCTGAATTCGTTCCTCATGCAGATCTTCTTAATTCACAGGCTTCGAGTAACAAGAGATCATCACTGCACTTTCTGTAAAACTCCCATATATTTGATAAACACTTGGTCTTTGATGGGCTGATCAGAAATTCCACTCTCATAAAGAAGGTAAGTAACATAAAGAACTCATTGAATTATATACTGGGCACTACTGTGTCTGCATGTATGTAGAAAGATGAGGGGTAGTGTGTATTGATTTCTGTGTGTGTCTTTAGATTTGATATTTGGATGTGAAGGCTAATTAACTAACGTGGTCTCTTTTCCAGTGTAGATACAAAGACTGCACATAGTTTTTCGAGAAAACCAATCCGATGGCGACATACTTTCATGGGAATCCTGATTTCCAAGCAGCTGCAGCATCAGCAGAAGGTCTCCAAACTCTTGTTCTTATGAACCCTACTTATGTCCAATATTCCAACAACCCTCCACCACCACCTTCCAACAACTTTGTATTCCTCAACGCCGCTGCATCTGCTGCTGCTTCCAACAGCCTCTCTCCTCCACCCCACCTCTCGGGCCACGCGCCACCCAACACCCAACAGTTCGTTGGCATCCCTTTGGACCCTAACTCCCATGACGCTTCCACTTTGCATGGACTTATTCCGCGTATCCATTACAATCTTTACAATCCAATTGACCCTCCACCGACAGCGCGTGAAATACCACGCGCTCAGCAAGGTCTGTCTTTGAGCCTCTCCTCACAAAAGCAAGGCTGTTTTGGATCGCAGGCTCAAACTGTGTCTGGTGAAGATATAAGGGTGTCCGGTGGGTCGGTGTCATCAGGCTCGGGTGTGACAAATGAGGTTCTGGGTATGCAAGGGGTATTGCTGAGCTCAAAGTACTTGAAGGCTGCTCAAGAGCTACTTGATGAGGTTGTTAGCGTGAATAATAATGATATTAAGAGTGAATTGTCAAAGAAGAGTAATGGGATTGGTAGTAACACTAGCAACAAAGTGGTTGGAGAATCATTAGCCGGTGAAGGGTCTGGTGGAGGAGATGTAAGTGGGAAGCGTGGACCGGAGCTTTCCACTGCCGAGAGGCAGGAAATTCAGATGAAGAAGGCTAAATTTATCAGCTTGCTTGATGAGGTACGCAGTTCATTATTGGTTTGTTAATAATTTGTGTTGGCTAGGTTTTGATGAGTTAGTTTTGAAAATGAAGTTTTGTTAAACAAACTGATGACAGTTTCTTGGAATGTTCTTGGTTGTGTCAAGTGAAATATTGGCTGAGATCAGTTGGATTAAGTTAGGTCTCTATCACTGTACGAAACCCATCAAATGAAACTGAGTCCAAATCTCAGTCAGCAGGTGTTGTATCCGACTAGTGTTTTCAAGTTTCACATCGTTTTGGACTCTTAAATTAATGACTTCAATTTTCACGTGGTAGGAACAACGGGAGGGTCTAGGCTTTCAATTCGATAATATCTACCCTGTTATGAAAGCACATACTTTTATTCATTCTTGTTTTTGATTATCTGCAGGTGGATCAAAGGTACAGGCAGTATCATCACCAGATGCAAGTTGTGATTTCCTCGTTTGAGCAAGCAGCAGGAATTGGTTCTGCTAAGACATATACAGCCCTTGCGCTGAAAACAATCTCCAAGCAGTTTAGGTGCTTGAAGGATGCAATAACAGGTCAAATTAAAGCTGCAAACAAAAGCTTAGGTGAGGAGGATTGCATGGGAGGAAAGATTGAAGGTTCAAGGCTCAAATTTGTCGATCATCACCTTAGGCAACAACGTGCACTTCAGCAGTTGGGAATGATCCAGCACAATGCTTGGAGACCCCAGAGAGGATTGCCTGAAAGATCAGTTTCAGTTCTCCGTGCTTGGCTCTTCGAACACTTTCTCCACCCGTAAGCATTTTTTGCCCTTTCCTGTTGATGACTAGTTTCATGTGGATAATCGTAGTTGTTTTACATGATCCAACAAAAATTCCTGAATTCTAGGTTTTGGTCCGTTTTATTCATTTCTGATTTGTGAACCTTTCATGTTTCAGCTATCCCAAGGATTCAGACAAGCACATGCTCGCAAAACAAACAGGACTCACGAGGAGCCAGGTATGAACAATCTCCTGTATTTTTTAGCATTTCAATCGCAGCTGCGGGAATTCTTATATTGTATGTCTGCTACTGCACAGGTGTCTAATTGGTTCATAAACGCTCGAGTTCGACTTTGGAAGCCGATGGTAGAAGAAATGTACACGGAAGAAATTAAGGAACAAGAACAGGATCGATCAGAGGACAAAACAAGCAAGAGTGATCACAATGAAGATTCTGCTTCTCGGTCAGTTCTTCAAGAGAAAGGTTCAGCAAGCGAAAATCAAACTAGAAATTTCAAATCCTTGGACAATTCACCAGATGCTCCTCCTGCGATATCAATGCCGACAGCTTCAACATCTCCTGTTGGAGGAAATGTCCGAAACCAGTCTGGGTTTTCCTTCATAGGATCATCAGAGTTAGAAGGGATCACAAAAAGGAGCCCAAAGAAACGAAGAAGCAATGATTTGATACAGTCCTCAACTAGTGTGCCATCCATAAACATGGACATCAAGCCTGGTGAGGCAAACAATGAGCAGGTTTCTGTAAAATTCGGCAGTGAGAGGCAGAGTAGGGATGGCTACTCATTCATGGGAGGTCAAACCAACTTCATTGGAGGTTTTGGGCAGTACCCAATTGGTGAAATTGGGAGGTTTGATGGCGAGCAGTTTACACCAAGGTTTTCTGGCAATGGTGTTTCTCTCTCTCTCGGGTTACCACATTGTGAAAACCTCTCCTTATCAGGCACTCACCAAACTTTTCTTCCTAACCAAAACATTCAACTGGGAAGAAGAGTAGAAATTGGCGAGGCAAATGAGTTTGGAGCCATTAACACATCCACGCCTCACTCTTCAACTGCATACGACAGCATCGACATGCAGAACCGAAAGAGGTTTATAGCACAGCTGTTGCCAGACTTTGTGGCCTGATATATTAGGAAAACGAGGTGGAGGCTTCAGGATCTCTTTTCACTATTTGTTGCTGTTCCATCTATAACTATGGAACAATGAAAATGCATGGTAGTGTAAAGAAAGAAGAAAACTCACTTTAGTATAGGTCTACACTTTGAGTTCTTAGACAGTTTAGGATTTAAGATTATATAGCTGAGATTGTATATTATTTTTGTAAGTTTTGAATATGGATGATAGATGGCTTGGTGTCATAAGAGTTAGCTATTGGGGTATACCAATATAGTATATTGATTGTGAGCAATCCTGATGTCAGTGTGTATTTCATCAAATAAAGACAAGTATGTATGAACTGTGACGCTCAGTTGATTGCTGGCTACACACAGGATGTGAGATTTAAGAATGGGATGCTGCAGACCTCAGTAGCGATATTTTTCCTTAAAATCTACAGGTTAACATCATCTAGAAACCATACAGTGGAAGAAAACCACTTTTATATCTACTTTTACTGCTGTCAGGGGAGAGCTTTCTGGAGCATAAACATCATAGGTCTCATTCAAACAAAGTTTTCAAAGGTAAGTCAGGAGTGGTTGCAGAATATGATTTCTGATGCTGGGAATTTTGATAGCTAGATGAGGAGCCCCAAAAGGTGCTCTGCTAGCGAAAAGTCGGGATAGAAAAGTAGGCTGAAAAATAAAGTCAAAAGAAGCAAGAACACATGCAAAAATAACAGATCCAGACGGTCCAAAATCACATTACTCAGTAGAAGAAGAAAAGTAACGAAATTATTGTTTATTAGGTAGAATTAGATAAGGCAATGGGGTGTACTGCAGATTTGTCTTTGTTCACAAGGATTGCTTCTTTGCCAAGGACACTGAATCCTCAACCACTACCCATAATTGTCCAACACGGATGAGTTTTTCTCATATCACAAATTATATTCTTTTAGTTATATTCTCCCAAAAAATATTTTCTTATTACTTGGTTAATATTTTTGTAACCAACTAAAACCCTCAAAGAAATAATTGCAGATTTAAGGTTCCATGGAAGAAGAGTTGGTGTTTTAACAAGGAAAAACATGTAAATCAAATTAATGAAAGTGTTCTAAGATTGACAAAGCTTGAGTAAGGCCTTCATTTTCAAAGTAATCTAGTAAATGATAAATAAACGGATGAAAATTGGCATGAGAAAATTGGAACATATGATAGCACAAGCCGTCGAGATGGTTTGCGAGTTTAATTGCAATAGAATTAGTGGTAGTCACAATTATAGATTTACAATCATATAAAATTCTGAATGTATGGGGAAGTGGTGTAAAACTGTGTTTTTAAAAGATTTTAAATGTTTTTATTAAAAATTAAATTTTTATATGTTTTGAATTGTTTTAATGCATTCATATCAAAAATAAATAATTTTTTGAAATATTATTTTAATATATATAATATTTTAAAAAATAATTATAACTATATTTCTAAACATCACGTAAAATATAACTTCATATTTGAACGATAAAATAAAATTCAGGGCACTTAGTTTAGGAGTCTCTTTTCAGTGAAACGTTATAAATCAAATCCTAATCTTTGCAAATGATAGAAAAATAAAATTTTAATTTTTTTATTATAATTATTTTAATTAAATAATTAAATAAGATTTTAAAATATAATTTGTATTATTTTTTAATATACCCTTCCTAAATAAATTTTTAAAAACTTGAAACTTAGATTGAATTAAAATACTTTATACAATTAATTTTATCAAATAAAATTGAAATTGATAAGATTTAAATTCATAATTATTTGGTTAGCAAAATTTAATATCATATTAAAAAACTATCTCAATTTAAAAATTAATGTTTTAAACTTTTAAGTAAAATTTTAAAATTTAATTTATATTATTCAATAATTGTAACTAAGCAACGTCATGTATCTATGCCTAACAAAAGGATGAAAAACAAATCATCGAAGTATGGCCCCGCCATGGCTGCCGAGTGTGTCTTCTAACCTTCTGTTGGCAGCCTTGGACCTGTAACATCACACCTCAGATGACTTGGTGAAGTCTGGATAACGAATATGCTCATCTCCTAACCATTCAGTCAAAATCTCTGCCTGGTCTTCTGATGGCAGCGCAAGAACCATTGGAACAAATGTCTAAGGACTGCCATAGCTCACTATCAATCGTGAGTTCTGGAGCATCCTCGGCATTGGTTGTGGCAGAATCAATTAATGCTTCGGTAACCCTGACAAATGGATGCCAAGACCTTCACCAAGTGAAGCCGTTTTGCGGTAGGAAGAATAACAATGCCATATCCTATTGCTTCTAAAACCTTCGCTGCCATCTCTACAACCTTCGACTGTCTCAATAATTTTGGCTTCTGAACTAGCTTCAATTATTGACAAATTCCTTCACGATTACCAACTTATTTAATATCTAGCAAGCCAATGACAAATCTGATAGATATGATTGAAAAGATTGCATTTTCTCTTTCTCGTACGCTGATTCCACAGGATCACATAACAAAGCTTCTAACATATTGTTAAATCTGGCGAACAGTCCCTTCACACATTCTTTTGCTTCGAATTTTACCTCCTCATCAACTGTCAATAGAGGGGCATCGTCATTCTCAGTCAGTTTGTACACATGCTGCTCATGTGCAGAAGTTTTAAGATCATTCATGGGTGAAGGAGATAATGAAATGGCAAATTTACTATCTGACAGCTGATGGATTACTGGTTGGAAATGGGCCAGAATTGGTTGGCTTTTGATCCCATGCATGGTATGACTTTTAGGATCTCCACCTCCTCCTCAGCTTTTTTCCCAGGGCATTGCTTCCAAGTAGTTCACACAAGCAGTAACAATTTGTAAAAATCTACAGCCAGATGCAGAATGCCAAGGGCATTCTTCACACCATGCTACAACCCACCCAAGGAATCATCTATAACAACACAGAAGTTCAAGAAAATTGACATGGGGATCAAAGTCTGATTCTTGGCAGTAAACTTCAACACAGCTCCATAAATCAATGATCTGGCAAGTAGGCTAGTTCTCAGAATGGCTGTGAGCATACCAAGAAATTATAATGACACCAAAACCAATCATCTTGGTCTTCCTGTGTTTGGTGTTAGACAACATGTCTGGTTGAGCAATCACCAATCCTACCTAGCTCTTTCATGTAAGTAACTATTGAATCAACAGAAATCATAAACAGAGTTAAATTCATTGTACAACTTAAAAGAATCAGAAATAGCTGAGGGAATGAAACATAGCCATGATAGAAACAAATCAATTACAATCATTCAGCAGGATTACATGCATTATTTAACTATGGCAACACAAATTCACGGAACCATACAACATCAGGGTGGTTCAATCAGATCGTCACTACAAGGAGAGATGGCGCACCTCTCAAAAGAAAATAACATAGCATTGGATTTCACCTCTTATATATTCTCATTGCACTGAATTTTAACACTTGATGTGACAGACTTGATTGAACCAAACTGATAGAATAGAACCTGAGTAACTTAAAGGAATTGCAGATTGAAATGGTCTAAAACTTGATTAGTTGAGCTCTAAGAGCACCATTAACTAAGTTACATATATCAATCCTTTCAGTAAATAGAAAATGGTATAAATTAAACCCAAATAAAAGAACGGCTCGGCTCTCTGAAACTTAAATTGATCCTAGATTCATTCAAACTTGAAACAAAATTATAAAAACATCATCTTTCCAAAGACAGACTTCGCAGCTCTAGTTTCATAGCTAATCGTTATTCATCTAAAGAAATTGAAGACTAAGAAAGGCCATGACATTATATCAAAACAGGATATTATAAAACAACCCCATATATGAATTGAGCATTCATTTTCTCCCTTAACTTTCGAAATCACATTTCAAGTTATTTTCTCTAGCTACTCAGTTGACCATGTTTCTATCTTGTTCGCAGACTGGCATCAACTACAAGCAAATTCTTGAGGTGATAATGAACAAAATTAATACTGAGTGAAGAACCAGATATTAATGAACAAAATTACAAAGAAAAATAACGAGTTATCGTAAAAAACTACACAACCTTTATTTTATTCCTCGTTTCCTTGATTTTGCATTGATAGATAACCTGATAAAACCTCTCTGACTCTGCTCAGTCTATCGAGGATACTTTGGTGAGTGCATGAGAGTATTTTTTTTAATTCTCAAATATATTAAAATAATATTTTTATTTTATTTTTTAAAATTATTTTTAATATCAATATATTAAAATAATATAAAACTTCAAACAAAAAAAATATTCGAATTTTAAAAACTTAAAACGTGTTCTCAAACAATCTCTAAACCTAATCCAGCCTAGAAAATCTATGAAGTATGGGCCAGCCTAGAAAGCTCAATATTCAAACTCTTGCTGGGTAAAATAGAAACAGGTGGGTTTGGGTTTTTGGTTCGGCTACTCTTGCATGAAAGAAGCTAATCAACCCGAAGTCTAGTCCACTTGGCGTGCCGCCAAGGTACTTTGTACTCTTATGTCGACATGCACGTAGAGACGAGTCATTTACCCAGGTATTTCTGTGGTATTTTCAAGTCTCAATTAAAGAATTTTACAAAGGAAAGTGTCATGCTGTCAATGTAATTTTCCCAACAAATATTTCGGCAAAACAACTCATTCCTAGTGTTCATTGATTAGCTCTGTAAAATGTGTCAAATCGCATAATAAAAACTTCTTTAGAAATGTACAGATTGTGGTCACCACCTGAGTTTTGCCTTCAACATTCTGGGGGATTTCTGTGAGCATGGTTTCGGAACCCATCATGTGATAGATAACAAACATAGCATGCCTTACGCTTGTAATGTTGACGATTTTGAAGAAGCTTGCATCTTCCCTCCAGCAACACTCCTTCCTAGAAGCAAGACGTTGATACTATAAAAGCTATCCTAAACACTTTTCAACGTCTAGAGTAAGTTAAAGCATTATTTATTGCATCCAACCGTTGTATAATGTATCAAATTGCATGGAAGAATTAATGTATATCCTTTAAATTAACCGTTGATTATGCCATGGGTTGAATGGATTTTCTTTTCATAGAAAAAAATATGTGAATGTTGTTAATATGGTATTTAACATGTAAAATTTTAAATTATAGAAAACAATAATATGATATGACTTGATCAACTTGACATGTTTAAAAATAACTAAAATAACCAATAAAATATAATTTAATTAAAAAAATATAAAGACAATATCTTTCTTTTAAAATATTTTAATAACAACATATATATTAACTCGAATTAACTCAGATTAACTGTTAAATCTTTTATCTAGGTCATGAGACCCTAATAAAATTATAGAAAATAAATAAAAAAATTATTAAACATAATTCTCAATATATCCAATGTTGAAGAATGAATTGAAAAAAAAAATATATTTAAAAAAAGGATAAAAAAACCCTGAGTTAATCTGATTAACTCCTAACCCTATACATGAGACCACTATAATCTCATAGAAATCAAAATAAATAAATAAAATATAAAATTTAATTCTCAATCAACTCAATGTTAAATAACATGAATTAATATGGTTAATTTACAAAACTTCATGAAAAGAAAAGAAAAATAAATTATAAAGTCTAATACCTAGTAAAACTAATGTTTAATGATGATTTTTTTTAAAAAAAACAACAAAGTTTGAAATAATAAAAAATCTTTAAAAAATTTAAGAATGAAAATATAAAAGTATTTTTTTAGGACCAAATTGTTAAAGACATTGGCATTTCACCAATGTCATATAATATAAATTAGATAGATGGCAAATAGTATGTAGCAATTGAGTTAATTATTTGTTAATATAAAAAAAAAAGATATTCATGCAATATCAATGTTTTAAAAGGAGTAAAAAAATTAATGAATTTGATATCTGAAACAGATTACACATGTTGATAAAGCAGTGATCTTGAAAGAAAACAAAAACAAAACATCATAAAGTAAGTATCTTATGCTTATTTTCATGTAATTAATTTAATTTAATTTAATTTTAAGATAAATTTCTAATTAAAAAAACTAGACTTAACAAAGGTTAGAAAAAAAATTTGAGTTAACCCTTATTATTTTCAAAATCACAAAAAAAATCTCATAGAAAAGAAATAAAAAAATATTGGTGGATGAAATAAAAAAAAAACTTAAAAAAATAAAGTAAACTTGAGTGAACTTGTAAACTAGGTTAATCTCTTAAACTCGTAACTCGTTAAATTGTGAACTTAAACTCAGCTGAGAAACTTAACATCCGTCTAATTAAAATTAAAAAGATTAAATCAATAAATTAGATTAAATTAAAAATTATTTTAAAAAGGCTAAATTTAACAAAAACTGAAAAGAAAACCTCGACATAATCCTTATTATTTTAAAAAGAAACACAAATTTTATAGAAAGTAAATAAAAATAATGTTATGGGATGAAAATAAAAAAATTAAAAAAAAACAATCAAGCAAACTAAAATGAATTTTATAAATTTGGGTTAAACTTCTAATTTTTTAATCAATTAAATTCTCAATCTAGTAGCTTAACACTTGAAGAATCAAATTTAACTTAATACTTGAAGAATTAAATTTTGGTGGAAGAAATCATTTAGTTTAATTTAATTTTAAAATAGAATTCCTTTAAAAAAGAAGTTGAAAATAAAAAAGAAAAAAAACTAAAAATAACACGACTAAAAATTCCCATGAATAGAAAAATAATAAAAAGCTTGAGCGCCAGAAAAATAAAGCTTAAAAAAATTAATTAAAAAAAGAGAAGAAAAACTAGAATTAATCTTTTAAATCCGTATCTTTAAAATAAAAATGATTAAGCTCGCAAGTTTGGGCCTATAGATTTTTTCACAAACTGTCATGTATGTGAGTTAGCTCTCGTGAGGCCCACCCTCTTACAGTTATTGTCAAACTTTTTTTTTTTTAAATCAAAATTCTTTATGGAAAAGGAGTAAATTGTTACGGAAAGACGTTTTCAAAATACATAGTAGAAAAGTCTTGTTCTGAAGAAATAAAATGATGTAGAACAAGCATAAGTATTTTTTTTAATACAAACATAAGCATTTAATTCACCTTTTTACATAATTGTAGTTGTTCTTTTTAAATTGGGTTAAATAGTGGAAACTTCCATATATTTACTCTCAATGAGATATAAACGTTCATTTTCCCAACTCTCTATAAAATGCATATGGATACATTTCGTTTACAAATCTGTCGGTGGGTATTTTTATTTTTTAAAAAAAATTCTTTACAATAAATAATATAAATTAATAGTAAAGAAACCAATTATGCAAATAAAATTTTATTAAACATCAAAAATAAAAAAATGTTAAATAATATTCATTACAAATTGAATGTGTTTCCAAAAAAATATTAAATTAACACAATGGCAGAGCTGGAGGGGGAGAAGGAGGCTGGTTGTTCCCAAGACCATACATCCAAAAAGAAAGTGCGCATGTATTACCACCATGTGATGCTATGTTTATAATCATTTGACGAAGTTGTTTATAATTTACCGAGAGTTGCTTGTATTTCTCAATGAGATGAGTTGTGTGAGTCGTCTTTTGTTCATGATTCGTCGAGAATTGCTTGTATTTTTTTAGTAAAATGAGTCTTGTATTACTGCAAGGCTACAAACTCCTTAAATTGGGTGCTCGCAACTGATTGGGAGCTCTCTATGGTCACAACACTATAGGCCGCCTATAAGTTCTCGACCATAGTGTTAAAGAGCCCGTACACCTCATTTTTTTCAAGTTCACCTAACTATCTTACCTCTATCCACAAATCTGGATCAAAATCCAGACGGGTTGAAGGATCATCCCTATATCTCTCCTTCAATAGGTTATTATAAGTCTCTTGAAAAAAAAAATCATCATATTTAATTCAATAACTTACAAAATAAAATAGTTGAATGAACATACCTCAAAGCATTGAGCGTGGTTGTCAATGAATTGTTCACCCCTTTTTAGCACTCTTAACTCCGCACATGCATCTGTACAATAGCTCTATTGGGCTCAGCTCATGTCTAAGAGACGTAACATAAAGGAGAAAAATTAATTAAGTAATAATAAATTATTTAATGATATTTTTATTTAAATTAATCTTACCATTTGTTTCGCATATGCAACAAATGGAATAGAGCAGTCGGATTGTGTTATCACTAAACTATGAACTTGTCGGTTCTAGTTGTCAACACCGAATTATAAGCATCATATGAATCGTTTAGACATCATATGCTTAAAATATTATGGCTATATATCTATCGGGATGTATAGTGGTTTGAAATCCCTCCAAACTTTCACGTCATTCCATCTTTGGAGACCGTTATCTCTCATGTTTTTTTTTTGCTTTTTTTTTTATGCTTTATACAAAGTTTCATGCAACCAACTTTCATAGTAAGAAATTAGATTTTAAAATATATTTTTTTAAAAAAATATTGCATTATTTTTTATGTTACCTAGTTAGCACGTGATTTTTCCACACCCTTCTCACAATATTGTCAAGTGCATTGTCCCAGTCAAATTTGTGTTGTGTGTAAATAATTTATTAAAAATAAAAATTTATTTATAATTATATTAAAAATAAGCTGGAAATTAAAAATTAACACCAACTTCAAATTTGTCAAACCATGCATCGATATTTGGTATCCATTCAGGATATCTCGATACCTAACTCCATTGAAATAATAGAATCTCCATCAACGACTTAAACACCAACGATATTACTTAGGTAGCCTTAATGTTTGTGAACTTGAAATTAAATTAAATTAATGAAATATTGATTAGTTAAAAAAACAAAAACTGAAAAAAACTTATATTAAAAGGTTGTCCTCCATTGTGCCTTATACTTGCAGGTAAATTAATTCCATTGTGAAAGAAAACCACCTCTCTACGCTATGAAACTGTGCTGGAAAAGGTAGCATCAATAGACAGTACAAGTGTCTCTTCTTGATTAGACATAAGGAGAAGGTAGTCTTAATGTTTATAAACCTGAAAATAAATTAAATTAATGAAATATCATCGTCGCTGCTAGAATAACCAGTTGCGACCCTATGTGAGTGATGAGCTATTGATTTTGTTTTATGTATTTATATAATTTTATATGAATAATTACATAATTAAATTTGATTGTTAAAAAAAAAATCGATAACACCTCCCCTACATTGGAGACTACCCAAAATTTTCAAATATGCAAATATAAATAACAAAAATAAAGAACAAATAAAAATAACAATAGCTAAAACAAAGAATAAATAAAAAAATAAAATCTTAAAGTAAATGAAGTAACAATAGCTAAAACAAAGAACAAATAAAAAAAAATAAAATCTTAAATTAAATGAAGGAGAGCAAATACATACCTTTTAATTTGTTGAAGATATAATTAGAGATTACAAGCAAAAAAAACAAGAGATTTGAAGCAAATAAAAGGGAAAAAATGAAAATGAGATATGTGAAACGAAGGAGATGAAAAAATGAACTGAAAAGGCGATCGCTGAGATTTATAGCACACTTTTACAAACAACATTGTTGGGAAAATTTAAATAATATTACTGTTAATTATTTTGTTGGCGATGCTCTGAAAATCCATCTGTAAATTTTGAATTTCATGATAGAATTTTTAATTACCCTCCATATTTTTTACAGACCGTTGATAAATCTATCAGCAACAACACACGATAAGAAATGTATTTAATACCTTTCCTTTGGAATTCGCACCATCCATCGATGAATTTGTTGGTAATTATGAACTATCAACAAATACCAATGGACTGAAATCCATTTGTTGATTCATTGGTAATGGTGACACTTCCAGTAAATATTTTGCAACTCATTATGAAATGCCAACGGACTGAAATACATCTATAGAGTTGTCGATAATTGTAGTATTTTCAATAAATATTTTGCAATTCTCTGTGAAATACCGACAGACATGTAATCAATTGGTATGAATGTCGGTGATTGGGGCATTTCCAGTAAATATTTTGCAACTCTCTGTGAAATGCCTACGAATTGTAATCCATCAGTATGGACATCAATGATCATGCTCTGTGCATCAAAGATTATTTTTATATTACCTATTTACTTTTCTACAAACACTTAAATTATAAATTTCCATCACACAAAACAATAACAACAATTAAGACTTATAAAATACATATTTCATGTTATAAAATATCATCTATAATGCACATAGACACACACACATGAATAAAAAGTGCTTTACACATTGTTTCATTCTGATAATTAGTTAGAATTTTCTTTTTATTCATCATCAATTGAATAGTCAACACATTCATCACAATCTTTAATATGGATATCATCATCAACTTCATCGATATTTTCTTATCCACTAGAGTTCAAAATAACATTCAACTCCTCTACGTCAACATCAACAAGATTATCACTAAAAATATGAAAAAATAAATTTTCTTCAAAGTCAATTGAAGGAATAACTCGATATGGTTCAACAAATTCACTAACATGAAAGACTTCATCTCGCACATTTATGTCTTCGTTCTCTTTCTGAACAACCTTGACATGACCCCTTGATTTTGTTTTTTAAACGGATAATCAATCAACTTTTAATTAATCCTTTCTAAAGAAAGGGGTATATGTATAATAAACTTGTTGATGTTATTTTGCAAAAATAATGACATCATTTACATTGCAGAGTCTAGCTTTTGAGTTGATTTTGACCAGATCATAGTGAGGATCTACTCTGATTTGTCTATCAGTGGTGTCATACCAATAGCATTTAAATAAAAATACTTTATTTTACTCGCTATGATATTGTAGTTCGTCAACATCTTATAATCTCTCATAGTAATCAACTTATAACTCACTACTAGTTGATCCCTTAGTACAATCACCGTTATTGTATGTTTTTTTTTTATATCCGTATTCTTTAGTATGGAATACATATTCATTGCTAAAATATCTGTTGTAGCATTTAACTTTTCTTTTAAGGCCTATGCTTAGTGAAGATAATGACTTAATAACACTCATTTTCATTTGATAAATCTCGTATGTAATGTATAATAATAAACATTAAACAAGAATTTTGTAATGACATATAGTAACTTTATAAGAGATAATGAGCTTGTGATAGTACTTACATGTGTTCTGAACCACGTGGCAAATTGTTTATCTTGTAATTGAAAGATTTGGGATTCAATCAACTATGAGTTAGTGGATAACAAATATTGTCGATGTTACCTGCAATGTTATTCTGAATTATGTAAGTTTATGATGTTACAATATATAAATAGTATATTATTAACAACATTTAATTAATGGTACATATACTTACTAACAAAAAGGTCTCAGCTCATCACAGTTAAATAAAATATAATTGTGTGTTTGTCTGAACTCTATTTCTAACAAATATCTTCACTTTACAAAAATTTTAGGTATGGGTCGTCCAAGATTGGAGAATATTGACAAGTATCGATTTGAAGTTACTTCATAACCATCATCTTGCCGTCAAACGTGATTGATTCTTGTTCTTAAATAAGATTTGAAATAGTATGAGATAAGTGTTAAGATCTCCTCAACAATATAGGCTTCACATATCGAAGCCTCAACATACATCTTATTCTTAACCTTTTTCTTGAAATTGAACAAGTACTTGTATTGATCTAATCAAATATTTTCAATTAAAAAACAAAGAAAATACTTTTATATATGAATTACTTTGCAATTGTAATATCTAATCTTTTGAATGGGTACATCCATCTATACTAGATCGGTCCTTTAACTTTTAGCTCGAATGGTAAATGTATAGGGAGATGTTCTATAGAGTGAAAAAAATGATAGAGGAAATATAATCTCAAGTTTACATAGGGTCTCGACAATATTTATTTCAAGCCTCTTAATGTGTTCAACATTCAACTTGTTAAAACATATATCTCTAAAGAAATGTTAATCTTTATAAGTGCATCTTATATCCCTTTTAGAAACAAATCATGATAATCTAATAAAATGAGTGTTTGTATAAACACGTGGTAGTCATGACACTTCATTCCAAACAATTTGGATTCCTCTATATTAACCAATATTGATATGTTTGAGACATATTCATCAGGAAAACGCAAACTCTTAAGACATTTATAGACTAGTTGTTATGCATTTTTCTCCAACATGAAACTTGTTCTTAGTTTTAAGACCCGTGACCCATCACAAACCAACTCTATATTTTTATGGTGATAGATCAAAGCTATATCCAATCTAACTTTAATGTGCATGATGTCAAGGTTATGGTGCAAGAGATTGGTATTTCAATAAGAAATCTCCCAAAATATTATTCGCTTGACCTAATTACGGGTCAAACCCAGACCAAAAAACTTTTGCTTACCTAAATGGAGACCAAACACAATGCCCCCGTACTCTAATACAACATTATGCATTTTTTCATTAGAAAGACACAGGGGTACATTATCCTTTTCAACTCTGCCAATAAAGAAATCTTTTTCGTTCTTTCTGTACCTATGATTTAGTGGCAAGAAACAATGGTGATAGTAAAAAAAAAAGCTTTACCCCCGTTTATTAGCGTGAATACCTTGTTGTTTTCCATCCAGTATGGACAAGCTAGTTTTTTTATGCATGCTCTAATAAAAAATCATGTTATAAGCTAGGAAATCATTTATAATCCACATCAAAGTTACCCTTATAACAAAATTATATTTCCTCGATATATCACATGTCAAAGCTCTGAAGGACTGCAACTATGTCAACTCATTAATTAACAGTCAAAGATAAACATCTATATTCTAGCCCACGTTACTTGGACCAGGTATGATAGTAGATAAAAACATGAACTTCGGCCTTATACACATCTTTAATGGTAAGTTGTATAGTGTGAATATGACCGACCAACAAGAATAAAGAGTAATAAATAACCTGAATGGGTTGAATTTATCTATACACAACCTAAGACATATGTTTCTTGATTCAACTAAAAAATGAGGATGCACATCATTAAAGTGTTTCCATGCTTTGTCGTTAAAAGGATGCATTATCACTCCATCAACCGTATTATATGTTTAGTATCATGTCATGTGCTCAGCAATCCTTTGTGACATGAATAACCTCTACATTTTAGGTGTCATTGGGAAGTATTTAAGTTTTTTATATGACACGAGAGTCTTTCCCTACCAGTTCTGGGTTTGTAACGAGAATGCCCACATATCATGCACTAAATTAGCTCAACATTTTCAAGGTAGTATAACATGCAAAAGTTAGGGAACATGTTAATTTTTTAGTATCCTAAACTGAGGGGTTTCATCATGTACTTTGCAACATAGAAGTTCTTTTTCAACCTATTCCCTTTAGGTAAAATGCCTCTTGCCCATTCAATAATTTTATCATGCCCGACCTTATAAAAACCATGATTTGACTTGATGGTGAACACTTGTGTTATGGCCAATAATTACAGTAGATAATGGTTCGTTAGAATCTTTCAACATACCAAAAAACCTAGTTGCATCTGTATTAGGTTCTTCTTATACTATTAAACTGATATTACCTTAATTCATTCTCATTGCATTCATAACTATATTTCTGTAAGGATTGCTGTTGTTATTTATGACTCCACGTACATTGCGAGCTCTAGAAGTTGACATAACCACCCTCATGCTCTTATTACAAACAAATACTTATTCATGTGCATACCAATACAAGTAATTCTTTATAAACTCTTTGTATAAAAGATGCATCATTATAATATCTAGATGTAGATACATTTTATTTTCATACTTCTTATATGAACACCTAATACGACATCTAGTAAAATTTCTAGGAATAGATGTTGTAAAATTAATAAAACCTTGAACCCAATTACAATAATCCATCCTTTACAATCCTTGAGATAAATCTCGATACATTCATGAATGATCATTCATGACTTCTATCGAACCTTTATAAAATTACGATGACAACATATATTAATTAACTATGTTAAGCAAATAAATTTGCAAAAATATTGGTTTACCTCGAGATTATCCAACAAAATAATTAAAACTTCTCATAAATATGTATTATCAATTATCAACGTCCGTACAAATATATACACATTAATTTATAAAAATTTTAATTTCACAATAACATTGATAAAAATTAAAACAGACCCATTAAACAAGCTATTAATTATCTCACCACAACACATGTAATTTGATAATTCAACAAAGTTTCAACAATTTATAAATAAATATAATTTTACAAAATCTAAAACAAACCATAATAAGTTCAAAATTATACATTCATACTATAAATTATTTGAGAAATAACAATAAACATGTACATACACTAACAAAATATATATACTAAAAAAACAATAAAATTAATATTTAAATATTAATTTAAAAAAAAAGATAGATTTACATACAGAAAATGATAAAATCCATAATAAATCAGAACACGAATGTTGTGACCATAAAACTTTCACGTCAGTGAACTTTTTTTTTTTAATTATGAATATTTCATCTGTAATGTTGTTAGTATATGCCAACTGTAGTATTTTATCAATATATACCGATTAAATTACAAATAAAATAGTATTTATTAGTAAATCTTCACAATTTACCGATATAATTATTCAATCAGTAATTTTGTTGGTGTTAAGCGAGTTTTTGGTAGTGTAAAACTTGATCCATTTAGCTATCTTCTAGGATTTATTATTGTTATTATTATTAGTATTTGTTGCTTTAGTTTGCATGTCTCCATTTCTAAGATAAGAAAGTTATGATACGATGAAAATCTTAACATTACAATAGATGATCGTCTTCGCCATATATATGAGAATTAGGTAAATAATCAACGCTAGTGATGGCATAAAGTAGTGAATTCCTTCACCACGAAGATGAATTCGATGGATCAGGACTGGTGGTGGTGGCGGCGGCACAGGTGAAGCAAGCTACTCCAAGGTTTTAGTTTTTCTAGATAATCGAAAGAATATATATGTACATTTACATCACTAATAAAATATTCTGAAATTAGTTTTTACACACCCATAAAAAAAATTCTTGTAAATATTTTTTTTATAATATGTCCATACTATATTAATGATGTAATTATAAGAATATCTTGTAAATATTGTTTTTGATATTTAAACTTTAAATAATAATTTTTTAAAAAATTTAGCTTAAATCTTCAAAGATAACGTATGAACTATGAAATTAATCACAAATAACTTATAGGTAGGTTGCTGTAGCCCACCAGTTGAGATTGCTTTTTTGACTCAATAACGAGCCTTGCCATGACGTTCTGTCTCTTTGAAAATTTTGGCCTCTGAGCATTTCCATGTTAACTTTATGGGCATTTCCTTGGCTTTATCCAGATCGATTTTAATTTATAAATAATGCATTGATTGATGCATCTCTAGAACGAAAGCGCAACTTTAGTGATGTGGAATATGACCGGAGATTTTTATTAATAAGCATCTCAATTATATTAGATTTATGATTAAAATATTTAATTTTTATTTATCAAAAAGTTTTTTTATAAAAAAATATTAACATTTTTCTTAATAAAAAATTAGATAACTCTGAATAAAAAATAAAAAAGTAAATTATTTAATTTAAATAAAAAAATTAGAAAAAGCCCAACAAAACCTTAAAAAAAAACCAAAATAGACATAAAAATATAATACTATAATTATTAATGATTTTCTAATAAAAACTATCAAAATCTTATATTTTATCGACGGAATATACTCTTTATAGTTAGGCAATGATTCCATCAACATGGGTTTTACCAATAGGCTCATAAATAGTTATTATTCATCAAAAAAACTTTCCTCGATGATTCTTGTTTTGTAGGTTATTTTATTGGCAATATAATTACCAATGAATTTATAAACATAAAAAGCACACCAAACAAAAAAAATATTCATTTTATTCCGTTAGTATTTTTATATGTGAATATAATATTTCACCGACAAAAATTTTCATTTGAAATTCCATCGATTACTTTTTTAATATTACTAAAAGTTTAATTTCATCGATAATTAAATGGTGACAGTGACATTTTCTGTAATTTTATTTCAACTCTTTAGAAGCCTCTAATCATAGTTTTGGATCGAGTTTTGTTTAGGTCGCAAATTGTCGTTGTATCTTTCTTGCAATTGAGAGTTATATGTCTTCTTTAAATAAAAGTCAGCAAATTAAAAAAAAACTTTAGAAAAGAAATTGTTGAAGTCCAACATACCATAAAGTACTAATCTCAGCTATCCATAAGCTATTGCATCTCTTTTCAACAATCATCATTTTGAACGTGGGTTTGTACAAAAAGCTTCATTAACTTGTTTTGTGTTTAGGAACCTTAGCTTACAAAACAGAATTGTTGTTAGTTAAACATATTCATATAAAATAAAAATTTTAAAAATGAATGTAATAAAAAAAATCTCACCATCTACTTCGCATGCAAAATGAATGAAATAGGTTTGTTAGTGTATGTGGTAATAGAACTGTGAATCTACTTGTTCCAGTTCTCCACTCCAGATTATGACTTTCACACAAAACACTCGGGCATCACGTGCTGAATATATTTTGCTATTACAATCTCTACCAATATACCTACATCAATCCATCCAATTTTGTACTATTTAATATGTGGTTTGAATGACAATTTTAATTTATTAGTTGACATGACTAAAAGATTGATGTCTTCTTCACGTGCTGAATATATTTTGCTATTACAGTCTCTACCAATATACCTACATCAATCTATCCAATTTTATACAATTTAATATGTGGTTTGAATGACAGTTTTAATTTATTAGTTGACACAACTAAAAGATTGATGTCTTCTTCCAAGTGCAGGAGTGTCGAAGTAATAAATAACCCGGCAAGACTGGTATCAAACCACAGGAAGGTTAATTGTATAAATTATAAATGACAACAACAATAACAACAACAACAACAAGAATAGCAGTAGTAGTAGTAGTAGTATAGAAAAAGAAGGAGAAGAAGAAGAAAATGATGAGAACTTTGAGATGAAATATTAATGTAAAGATTAAACAATGATAATAACAAAAGTCAAGGTTAGAGGTTTCACTAATGGTATATCAAACAAGTATAGTATAAAATTTTATTATTCAATTGAAAACCACAAAGAAAGGAGGTTCCAATCATATTATAAATTGTTAATATGATCACATTAGTTATCTTATTCGATTAATGTTAATACTTATAAATCTCATCAGGCATTCATGATTATAATTTATGTTAACAACAAATCAAATTCCTTTCATAGCTCAGGTGTCGGTTATACCATATAGTATGGGCTATAGAAGTGTCAAGTATTTGTTGTACCAAGTGTTATACAATATAAATCTAGATTAGTCATTTAACAAACAAAGTATTAAAGAGTGAACAAGATAACAAATACAAAACATGTTAGTATCAAATATTAAAGTCCATATTAAGTTTACACTATACTTATTCTTACACTTTTAGGATAATATTTTCACCTTGACATAATAAACTTAGCTAAACATAATAAAAGAAAGAAAAATAAATAAAAAAATAAAAACATAAATAAGATAAAGGTTAACTAAGTAAAGGAAAGGAAAGACATAAACTTGATATTAATGAAAACAAAGCATAAACATTACAAAAAATACAAAGAAAAAAAAGAGTATTATCTTGATTTAGAAACCAATATGCCCAAATGCATGAAAAATACCTCTCTTTATAGGCCAAAATTAGAAATTATCGATTTGATGACTAATTGATGAGTGGGTGACCAACTCTTGACTTGGTGATAATTTTTATCTTTTTTTTTGTTTTTGCATAAAACATCATTGATAACGTCAAAATTGAAACCACTTGAAAACATGAAAGTTGTAGGAAATTATTTGAGCTTTTTTCTATAAAAAAATTGAGGTTATTTGGACTTCTAGAACTCTAGATATGGGCTAAATACTAAACAGTGCTTGAGCTGGAGGACAGATTCAGACTTCTTTGTTGTTGCTTTAATTTGGACTTGAAAATGACCTTTTTAAATTTTAGGCTTCATATGAAAGTTATAGGCCTCTGTTTTACCTTTCCATCCACATAAAGTAGACCTAAATCTGAGATCTATAGCTCCAGATATGACCCAATTACCGAACAATCTACATTAAAGGTATCTTATATTATTAGATATGTTATTATAAAACATGTTTTAATTAAAAAGTTATTAATACTTCAAGTGCAAAATAATGATATAAAATGTTGATAAAACATACACTTTTAAATACTAATCATTAGTGTTATGTTTTCTAATAATATTTTTCAAGCTATCACTATAAATAATTAAATAAAAATTTTTATTATTTATGATGCATTATATACAAAACAACCTATTTTGCTTCAAATACTTGGAAACCTTTATTATTAATACCATCTTTCTAACCTTATAGACCTTACCTTTGCCATTATAATTATATTAATATTCCTTATCATCTTTGTTAGGCTTGTATAACATATCTTTACCTTTATATTGTTCTAGTATATATTGTCCCTTAATTATATTGATTAATTTTATCTTTTACCATCATTAAACTAATATCATGCCTCTTCATAATTGGTTTAGTATAGTTTTTTTTATTTTCATCACTTTAGAGTTCCTTCTTAAAGCTCTATCATTCTTAGTGTCATCTTGTCTATTAAGATATTGCTATGATGTTTGAACTACCTGTTACTTACCAACATCATTGAATTTACTAGTCTTATAGCTTGATCTGTAAAAAGGATCAATTTTTTCATCACTACTACCTTTTGTTTTAGTAGCACCTCAACCTTCATTATCATATTCTATGCCTTTGAAAATGTACACAACATCAAGATTTATACTCCAAGACTTATACTTCAGTTACCTTAGATTATTGGCTTTAATCATTTTAGAAATCTTGTAACCTATTAAACTTTTTATCTTATATAGTATGTTACATTTTGCAAGCTTTTAAAACTCAGTAATATATTTATTGATGAATCTATTTTCTTATGTATAGTATTGATACCACTAAAATAAGTATTGTTCATAATCTGAAAGAAGAAATTTTTCATATAGTTTTTACCTCATAAGTGTATATGACATAACATAGCTTTTACCTTATAAGTGTCTGATATATCGTGATGTCTAACCTATCTTAAACATATAGTTATCTAAAACTTTTATAAAAAATAAAAAAAGCTCCACCCTTCAATATATATGCAATTAGTTTTACCATTTAAACTTTAATGATACTTGTGTATTCCCTGCACTAGATTCAATAATATAGTCAATTTATTCTATTATGTATAGATGTTCGTTGAGGCTAGGAACTTTCACTTTCATTCAAAATTCATTCATTTATAAAAAATATTATTTCACAAATTATGGTCTCTCATAGTTTGTATAAACTACATAGCCTCCCTTGATTTTGTTCTCTTTAGAATCCTTTATTATTCTTATGGTTGCCTATACAAGACTAGAAGAATAGATCTTGGATTAGGTTTTCCTCAATGCAAGTCTCTATACGTATCTATTTTCTCTTTATATGTGCCTTTTCATGGGATTGTGAAATGGATCAACTTTTTTTTTTGTTATTGACCACTCCCATATATTTTATAATAAGGTTCTTTGTACTATCTTTTGAACTTTTACATTATCTTACATAGTCTTCACTCTTACATCATGGAGTTGGATAATGTTCTTATAATTTCCAACAACCAATTCTGATATCAATTGATGCAATATCTCATGATAAATAGAAAATTAAGGTTTCTAAGCCCTAGCTTACAATCTCAAACTACACAGGAAGTTTGTTTAATCTATTTTCAATTTTAATAATTCATAAAAATGAATTGAAAAATAAAACATTACATATTTATAATGTATTAATATTATACTAGCCTATATGGAAAAAAACTAAAATTTTAAAATAACATTGAAAATAATTATAAATTAAAAAAATCTTGTTGCCTTAATTTGAGGGCCTTCCTAACCTCCAGTGATTATAAAACTATGATTGTGGAATTTTCTAGAAATATTTAAGCACGATCAAAGCATCAAATAAACAATTATAGTAATTTTCATCAAACTAGATGTATGATGGATCCATACTTCTTAATTATTTAGCTTTGCTTTATCTACGTGGTTTATAAATGCAATTACAAGATGTTTCACACCATAAAAACCCAAATCTTCCTCCCTAACATTGTCTTTTTTTCATAAATATAGAGATAACCATTATCCTATATTTTCCAAGCATAAAACAACATAGGATCTGAAATATCTAAAGGTTAAAATGGCCATTATGATTTTTCTTTTCAACACAAGAAATATTTTATACTCATGAATATACTCTAGTATTATATTTTTGGTTGATTTTAGAAATATCCTTTTAGTTATATATAAAACAAATTTAGTATAGGTTTGAGACTCACTTTAGTTTATTTGATTGTTGTTATTGTTGTATAATAAAAAGATAATAAAAAAGACATGTGTAGATTATGTTTCAATGAGATCTCTATTAATAAAAGAGATATATGTTGTAGTTGTATAATAAAAGATACATGTCTTATTATTGGAGATTACTAGTTTTATGCTCAATTGATGTTGCAATTAATTCTTTAAAACCTATTTTTAGTTAGATAGGTTGAAATATTAGAAATAGATATTTGCTAAAAAGATAATAATTTATTTTTTTTTAGAATATTTTATAGTTGAATCTTAATTTTTTTATTATTGAATTTTTTTATTTTACAAAACATGTCTTTTTATTAGACACATTATTTTTAAATAAAAAACTAAAAGCATCAAAATAACTATTCATAAAAATTTGAATTATAAAGGAAAAAATATATCTCTTCAATTAGAACTCTCTTTTCTTTTTCATTTATTTCTTATATGTTTTGACAAAAAAGTGATCTTTTTTTTTTAGAATCATTGCTTTTTAAAATAGAAATTATAATGATATGAAAAAAAAACCATCAATAAAAAAGCATAAAAATTCATTAATCAATAATTTATACGTGATAAAAGGAAAAAAATAAAAAAGTAATTAATTTTATAAAATTGTATAAAAAAATTATAATTTAATATTCATAAGCATATTGTTTTTATAAATCTTGCAAATAGTTTCAAGTATAAAAATTCACAAAGTAATTGTTAAAATTAAAATAAAAAGCTCTAATCTTATTTGAAAATTATGGTAAAATTGGATAATATTTAAATTATCAATTTAATTATTATATTCGTACTAAATTTCATTCAAAAATATTAAAACAAATTACAAGGGGATATATATATATATATATATATATATAAAAGAAGCCAAACATTAAACATAAAAGAATCATTCTCAAGCTTAGCCCAAATAAAATGAGCTCAAGTGTGCTTAACTCTAGCATGTTAGGGTTAAAAGTGTATAGTTTATCCAATATTTTTATTAAAATGAATGACATATCATTGCATCATTAAATAGTTCAAATTTAAACCATAAAAGATGGCTAGAAAATCAGATTTTGGATTTTTTAACCTAATACACTTATTTTTTTAATTTCTTTTCATTTGAAAATACTTATAAACCCAATTAAATCTATTTTGAACCCCAAATGTCATAAATCAAAAAGACCTTTCCATGTTTGGATTTTTTTTTATGGTAAGAAGAAAGTTTCAAATTACCCACATGGAATTCTACTTTATAAAACGAACCCATCAATACAAAGATTGATATTTTTTATTGTTGAAATATGATCGATTGAATATTTTCTCTATCTTTTCTTCATTTTCTTTTCAAGCAAATTTCTCTTTAATCTTTAAATACACAAATGTCAAAGAACAAACAAAATGAAGTTCAAGTCCTAAACATAAAATTCACAAATAGGTCAATTATGTAGAAATTTGAGACTTTAGGTAATAAATATGAAATGTATTTTCCTTTTTTTTTGTCAATTTTTGTCCTTGGTCTTTTATTTTTTTCCCAACAACAAATTAAAATTCTTTTTATAAAATTAATGTTTGATTCATATATCAAACACCACAACTTTTAATAGTTTTATCTATGAACATTATCCGTTTGTAAACATTTTACTAACTAAATCATAGATGGAATAAATATGTCAAAATAATGATCATCAATAATTCCATATTCTGTTGTTAATTTAGTTAATAAAAAAATAAAAAAAATAGTTTTACTAATAGAAATTGCGTGTAAAAAAGAAATTCCGCTGGAAATATACCAAAAGATTCATTCCACTTGTAGTTCAGTAAAATTATTGATGGAATAGAGGTGTCGATGATTGTGGTATATGTAGTAAATATTTTGCAACTCTCTATGAAATATCGACAGACTCATTTAGTTTATAGAAACATTGGTGATTGTGGCATATACAGTAAATATTCTACAACTCTCTATAAAATACCGATGGCATAATGTCATATATAAATCCATCGGTGATAGTTTAAAAATATTTTTAAAAAATAAAATTGTGTAGAATAAATAATATAAAATTTCATAGAATAATAATAAAAAAACCAATTATGCAAATAAAATTATACATAATATTAAAAATAAAATTACAGAATATTCATCCAAATATTCATTACAATTTTAGAGTGTTTCTAAAAAAAAAATTAAATTAGAACAACGGTGAAGCCGGAGGAGGAGGAAGAGGTTAGTTGTTCCCAGGGCCAAACAGCTAAAAAGAAGGCAAACATATATTTCTAGTTAATCTATGATCTTATATTCGTGATAATCTAGAAGAGTTGTTTATAATATGCCTGGAATTGTTTATAATCCACCGATAGTTGCTTATATTGCTAGTTAAGATTAGTTGTATGTTGTTTCAAGGCCATGATCTTCTCATATTGGGTGCTCAATACTGATTGAAAGCTTCCAATAGTTAAGATACTATGAGTTGCCTGTAAGTTATCAGTCATAGTGTTGAAGAGTCCGTACACCTAATTTTTATCAGGTTTACCAAACGATATTGCCTCTGTCCATAAATCCAGATTTAAATCTAAGTGGGTTGAAGGATCATTTTCGTATCTTTTTCTCAACTGGTTATTATATGTCTCTTGAAAATTAAAAAAAAAATCATCATACTCAACTCAAGAAAATAATAACATATGAAATAAAATGGTTGAATGAACATACCACAAAGTGCTGAGCATAGTTTTTGATAAATTGTTGCACCTTTTTTTGCAGTCTTCATTCTACACGTGCGTCTCCACAAACAACTTTATTGGGCTGGCCTGACGTCCAAGAGATATAGTCTGTAAGAAAAAAAAATTATTGCAAGTTAAATATATTTATAAATAATAATAAATTAATTAATGATAGATTTCATTAAAATTAATATTGCGATCCGCTTTGCATATGCACTAAATAGAACAGAGTTGCTGGTGTGCGTGGTTAACGAACCATTAATTTGTAGGTTTTAATTATCGATATTAGACTATGAGCGTTATGTGAACCGTTTAGACATCACGTGCTAGATATATTGCGGCAATAAATCCTTAGGAATGTATCACGGCATGGAATCTTTCTAAACTGTCATTCATTCCAACATTGTAGACCAATATCTCTAGTGTATTTTTTAGATTTTTTTGTGCTTCATACAAAAGATCATGCAACCTACTTCTATAATGACAAATAAGATTTCACAACATAATTTTTTTTTTAAAATATCATATTATTTTTGATGTTACCTAGTTGTCACGTGATTCTTTTATACCCCCCTCACAATATTCTTATGCACTCTATCCCACTTAAATTTATGTTATGTATAAATAATTTATTTAAAAGAAAACTAATAATTTATTAAAAATAAATAGATTTAGAAGTTAACACCAGCCTTAAATTTTCGAAACCGTATATTGATATAAGGTCTCCAATCAAGATGTCTGGAAACCTAACTCTATTGAAATAATGGAATCTCCATCGACAATTTAAATGTCGATGTCATTTATGAACTTTATAGTAAATAAAATTAATGAAATATTAATTAGTTATTCACAAATTATGTTATAAGTTAAAAAAAAAACTTACAATAAAAGGTCGCCCTTCTATGGTGCCTCTTACTTGCGAGTGAATTGACCCTGTTATGAAGGCATACCGCCTCTACGTTGTGAAACCGTGCTAAAAAAGACAGGATCGTGAGTCAGCATAAATGCCTCTTCTTGATCTGCACCTAAGGACAACTCATCTTCATTGCTAGAAGAACTAGTTGCAACCATATACTAACGACGTGCTATTGATTTTATTTTACACATCTAAACAAATTGAACAAATAATCAAATTTGATTATTTAAAACAATTCGGCAACATCTCGCCTATAATGGAGATTATCTAAATTTTTCAAACCTGTAAATATTGATAACATAAATCAGTTGATTTTTTTTTATACCTAAAATTTTATATTTTTTAATTTCATCTCATTTTTAAAATGATAATAAAATGTTTCTAACAGTAAAATAAAGAAAAAAAATCATATATATAACAGATAATTTACTATGATTTGTGTAGTCATCCAATAATGGTTCATTAGAATCTTTTAATAGATTAAAAAACCTGGCCCCATCTGTAATAGGTTTTTCTTCTATAATTGAACATTGACTGATATTATCTTGATTAATTCTCGTTGCATCCATAACTATATTCTTGTGAGGATTACTGTTGTCATTTGCAATTTCATGCACGTTATTAGCACTAAAAGTTAACTCAACCATCCTTTATACCATGCTCTCATTACAAATAAATAGTTTTTCATATGCATACCAATACATATAATGCTCTATGAACTCTTTATGTAGAAGATGCATTGTTATAATATCTATATGCATATACTTTTTTATTTTTACACTTCCTGCATGGATACTTAATACTTCCTCTACTAAAATTTATTGGAATAAATGTTGCAAAATTAATAAAGCCTTAAACCTCATTACAATAATCCATCATCTGCAATCATTGTGATGAATCTAAATACATCCATGAACGATCACCCATGATTTATATCAAATATTTATAAAATAATGATATCAACATTTATTAATTAACTATGTTAAGTAAATAAATTTTTAAAAATATTAGTTTAACTCAACATTATCAAACAAACTAATTAAAACTTCTCTTAAATATTTATTATCAATTATCAATGTTCATACAAATTTATACACATAAATTTATGAAAATTACAACTCCTCAAATTAATAAATATTAAAATAGATCAGTTAAACAAGTTATTATTTATTTTATCACAACATATCTAAATCGATAATTCAATATAAGTTTCAACAATTTATAAAAAAAATATAATTTTATAAAATCTAAAACAAACCATAACAAGCACAAAATTATACATTCATGCTACAAGTTTGTTTGAGAAAAAATAATAAAACATGTACATACACTAATAAAACATATATAATAAATAAATAATAAAATTGATATTTTAATGTTAAAATTTTAAAAAAAAAGGATAGATTTACTTATAAAAAATAACAAATCCACAGTAAATCAGTACACAAATATTATGACTACAAAATTTAAAGAAGAATGACTTGTGTTAAGAAGATGAAGATAATTTAAGGGGGTGAGTGTTTGCAACTAGGAAGGGGGGGCAAGATAGTTTTTTAGATGAAGGAGTGGGGAAAAAAGGAGAAATTGGAGATAGGAGAGTTGACAGTATAGTGATATATTAACTTTTATTGATGAAATCATCAATAAAAATATTATGTTAGTGATTACATTAGCAATTCTTTTGGTGAAAGGGGCATGTCATTGCACAAAGATCTCAGTTTGATTCCCTAAGTAATTATGTCATTATAATCATTCAGAAAAACTTCCATATCATCAACTTGATTTTTTTTTTCAAAATGCTAAAGAGTCCATTAGTAATTTTATCAGTATATACTAATAAAATTATTTTGTCAAAAAATATCAACAACATTACCAAGAAATTTACAGTCGTTGGCAAATATCATTGTAAATCGCTAATAGAAAAATTCTGTCGATAAGTCTGGCATCGAAGCACTCCAGAACACCTTCTAAGTGCAATATAATGCAAAGAAAAATGAATTATAGCATACAAATTAATATAAACATGAAGGGTAATGATGAAATAGCAATTCAAAAAATTTAAAAAATATTTAAGAATATAATTGTAATTATTTTTCATGTTAAAATACATTAAAGTAATATTTTTTTATTTTAAAAAAATTATTTTTAATATTAATATATCTAAACACATCAAAATAATTTAAAATATATAAAAAAATATTTTTTAACAAAAGAAAACCTAAAGGGATAATTTTGTATTGTTGTAAAATTGGCGGTTACGTGCGAACTCGAATACCGATAAAACCTACAACTTTTTCTTTCTTTGACCACTGAACGCCTCCGTAGAACGTACTCATCAAAATTCCCCATGAAAATATGACCATGAAGAGAGACGACCACTCCCTACTCTCTCTCTCTCTCTCTAATTGTTTTCAATAATTTAGCTAGCCGCTTTTTCTTACCAGTCCACAGACAAAAAAAAATTGGCATTTCCCCATTTAATCATTTATCATCAATCTCTCCGTTTTGCAGCCCCCTGGCTAGCTAATCTTCACTAATAATCTGTTTCTTCACACACAAACATATACTTCACTTTAGGTGGCACTTTCAGTATCGTTTCATGGATGATATTGAAGTTCCAAGATTTTTTTATCTGCCCAATCGATCTATCTCCAAATCATGAAAGACCCAGTTACAACCTTAATTGGCATCACATATGATCGGGAAAGCACTGAGCGTTGGCTATTCACTAGTGAAAACACTACATGTCCAGTCACCAAACAGTCCTTGCCAAAAGATTTAGCCCCTAGCCACACCTTACGCAGATTAATCCTAGCTTGGTGCACTGAGAATGCATCACATGGTGTTGATCGAATCCCCACCCCTAAGCCCTGCCTTGACAAAGCCTGTGTCCTTAAACTCATAAAAAACCTTTCCCATCATAACTTGCAAATCAAAGCTCTTACACAAATGGAATTACTTGCCGCGGAGAATGAAAGGAACGAGGAGTGCATGGTTGATGCTGGCTTGCCCAAGGCCATGTTGGTGTTCATTGTATCGTGTTTCGAGAATGGTCAAGTTTCTGGTATTCAAGAAGCTCTCTGTATATTACGTTTAATTAAAATTCCCCGAAGTGAATCGAGGGTGTTTCTTTGTGCAAATGGTAAGATTATCGAATCCTTGACGTGGTTTTACGTTGCAAAATGGATAATTATGCCACTGTTAAATCCCATGCAGTTTCAGTGTTGAGAGTACTCCTTGAAGATGCGAGTTGTAGTGTGCTAAAGAGGCTTAAACCTGAATTCATTGAGAGGATTGTTGGTGTTTTGAGAGATAAATCACCCAGCAAGGTATTAAAGCTGCCTTGGAAGTACTGTTAGATGCTTGCCCTTGGGCAGGAAATCGAAAAATGATGGTTGAATCTGGTGTAGTTTTTTAGCTCTTAGAGCTTGAATTGGGATATTTACTGAAAGGAGAACCACAGAGCTCAATTTGGGTGTATTGTTTCATTTATCTTGTTGCGCCGAGGGAAGAGCACAATTCCTAAGTCATGGAGGTAGCATTGCTGTGGTTGCAAAGAGAATCTTAATGGTGTCCCCAGAAGTCAATCATCAGGCCATTCTGATCCTTTCATTGATATGTAAATTCTCAGGAACAAGCATGGTGATCCAAGAAATGGTAGATGTTAATTCTGTCCCAAAGCTGTGTATGTTGCTTCAAGCTGATTGTGCACCATATTTGAAGGACAAAGCTAGGGAAATCCTTACATCACGTTTCGATTAGTGGAAGAAATTTCCTTGCCTTTTTTCTTCACTCTCAAGTCTTGAATACAAGGTATCTAGGTGATTTCAAGTTCTGCATAGCCTTCTCCTTGTGAATCCCATTAATGAAAATGCTAAAACATAGCTGCGGGATCTTTTTATATATATATATATATATATATCTCCATGTGATACACACAGGCACAGCTTTCAAGTAATTTTTCTTATTTTTTACTTGATTGTTTTCAAGGAGTTTAAAGAAATATAAACAATCTATAAATTATGGTAACAGCCTCGGTATGCGCGATTTAATGTGAAGCAAGACTAAAAAAATTGTAACTTCGTTTATTAACTCCATTTGTTTAAAAAATTGGTTTTATTATAGTTATTATATCATCAATTTTTTAAAAAAGAATCGATGAGCCTAATCTAAAAAGAATATTTTTTTTAAAAAAAAGATAAAATATATATTCTAATTCACGACAGTAAAATAAAATAAAGTATAAAATAATCTAAAAAATTAATTATATTCAACTTGAGTTAGACAAACTTATGATTCCAGCCATTAAAACCGAATTACCTTGATACTTTATAAAACTCATAATTAAAATTATAATATTAGAATAATTAGACAAAAAATTGTAATCTTTTTTAAAACAAAATAATTAACCCGTATTAAACTTTTTTATGCATTTAAATATGAAGAACATCCAATAACACGCACTAAATTACACATCCAAACATAAAACAGATGAATGCATTTGCAACTCAATGATATTCTTTCTAGGAGATGAAACAAGATTGCATCCGAGATGATACCATTCCTCGTCTAAAGGCTGACCACTGGTCAGCAAAATAACCCTAACAGCTTAACCTTTTCTTTTTCCGGTTACAGGTTTCTTTTTTCTTTCTTTCTTTCTTTCTTAAAATGGCTATGTATTTGCTCAAATCCCCAATAAGATTTGAGGGGAAAAAGGGTCTGAATAATTATTGTGAAACTGGTTGTTAACTGTGTATTTACGTCATGATATGCAGCTTGCAATATTTAGATAAATACATACAAACTAAAATTAATATGAAAGAAGCAAAAGGTTCAAGCATAATTCTTGTTCCATAAATGAACACGGCATTAGACAGATGAAGGAGTTAGAACGTGTTTTTATTAAAATAGGATAAACACGGCATTTCATGAATCTGTCGTGCCAAATAGGATCGGCGAACGAAGGTAAACTAGACTTCTGTACTGAGTCTACGCTAGATTCACCCGGCTAACTGATTTAGGAAATAGTCATTTTATAATTGTCTCAACATGTAAGTCACCTCATCAATTATTTGTTTTTAAAAAAATTAAATTCAACTAAATTATATCAACTCAATAATATTTTTTTTATTCGACTTAAAACTTAAATTTAAATTAAATTTTAAATTATGTTTAACAATTTATCATAAGAAGATAGGTTTAACAATAATAATTCTTAAAGCATTTACTTATTGGTTAAAAATTAATTGAATAGTTTAGTTAGGTATTGAGTTTGTTTTCAATAGTTATCCGTTTGAATGCTTTTAAGATTACTAAAAATTTATATAGTTATTAACTTTAAAATTTATAGAGTTAACTAAGATATATATAAATTAATCTGAATATTTATATTAATAAAAAAAATTGAAAATATATTGCCTACCAATTCCTGCAAGCTGGCTTGGTGCAGTTTGTCATGGTTTAGGCGGGCACTTCCATTGCTACTTGGATAAAAGCAAGTGAAGCATATGAACAGCCGACATGTTGGTCCACGATCGTCTTGTCTAATTATTAAATTTTCTTCCTTACTTTTCTCATTTTGTTGGGTGGATGAAGAAAAATTTTGAGTTCAATATTCAATTTTCAACCCGAAATTAGAATGTTCAAAGCAAATTGTTTAAGATAAAGATAAAGATAGGAAAAAAACTAGTCGACACCGAATTTTATTTTATAATGACTAAAAATTTTAACTTATTTGCAGAGAATTGTTTTTTTATAAAGAGCTGTTAAAAATAAAATTAGTCTCTCTAAAACATCATATCTAAAATAAAATATATTATTACTTATTTTATGATTCAAATATCTATTGTGCTTTTATTAAAAACTTGCCTAAACTAGTATAAATACATGTTTTATAAAGAACTAGTAAGATCTAAATAGTAATTCAGAATATAGTTCGGCTACGAGACCTCATCTTCACATTTTAAACTATCGGTATTGGATTTTTATTTTATTTACTTTCAATATTATTTTGTAAAATTAGATTTTATAATTTTTTATTTAATAAAAAATTGTAATGGCTTAGCAAGAGGATGTTGATAAGGTATTAAAATCGAGGTATTTGGGTGTTTTCCTGCAGCTTTACTATATTAGTGTATTTTGATATAAACTCTGGAGGTTACGCGGTCTTCTGCTGTGATAATAATTATTATAATAGTGGAGCACTGATAATAATTACTATATCATGATCTGATGGATCCCCTCCTTCCTCGGGGTCGGAGTCAAACAGCATGTGGAGCCTATCAATGTTGAATCTTCAAATTTTGAAGACAGCACCTGTAGAAATATTTTGAATTTTTCCAAATATATATATATACTAGTATAAAAAATAAAAAAATCGAAAAAAATAATTTCTTATATATTTTCAATTGAATCAATACTTTTAAAAAATAATATATATTATAATACCAAACACACACCGAAAAAAAAATTTAATTAATTCATTCAAGAATAATTGATGCATAAACTAACTTAAAAATATTATTTATATATATAGATGTTTGTCCTTATTAAATAATTAAGCTACTACAAGAAAATGATAATATTTTTTACGTGTGTGTATATATATATATATTATCAATAATACAAGCATATTTCATTGGTAAATATTTGGCTGGTGTTTTTTTTTTTTTGATTGATGGAGAAATTACTTGTCAGTAAATATTTAACCATGCATTATTTATATGGGCATATATATGACTGATAATGCGTGATTTTACATTGAAATTAAATGAATGTAAATGAATAATTTTTAATTGTACTATATTGAAATTAGGCATACGTACAACAATAATAATGTATATTTCGATACATGCAATGATTAATATATAGCAGGAAAACACAAGATATGCAATATAATCATATCTTATAATCAAAAACTTCTCCAAAAGAATAATCATTACTGATTTCATGCCCATCTCTTTTACAAGCGCGGTTGAAAGAATATATTTACTGACTACTCTTAAGCTTTTTTGGAGCTATGGAAATTCAAGGTAAAGAGCGAATAAGATATTATATAGGTTAAGATGGTACGTATTTAGGAAGACGATTTTATGTTAGTAGGAGCTTTATGCAACTTCACATCTATATATATATATATATATATATATATATATANATATATATAAGGGAAATAAATATGATTGAATTACATTATTTTATTTATCAATTAATAAAATTTCGCTAACTAGGGTATTCGAATAGAAATATATTCTTCACAAATTAAATGTTTTCATAGGAATATTATTGTGTGTGTGTGTATATAGACACACACTTTGTGGAATATTAGCCCCAGTTTTTTGAAGAATGAGAGTATATATATTATGATAACATGTTGTATTTCTTTCTTTCTTTCTATTTTAAATTGGATTTCTGTTTCTTTATTAGAACTTTCTCCCTCGATCGCATCATATGTCCGGAAGACCACAAATTTGTTTGGTGTCGAGATTCGAGTGTCCCATTGCCAGCCACCTGTATAATCAAGTATATATGGGTGGGGCAAGTGAGGTTCTAGCCTAGCGGTGGAAGGGGCTTGTCCCCTTCCTCTGCATCAGGGGTTCGAACCTCACCATGCACGCCTGTCACCCCCGCGGTGCCTTACCTGTTTACTGGGCTTGCAGGATGTTCAGTGAGCCGTGTGGATTAGTCGTGGTGCGCGTAAGCTGGCCCGGACATCACACGAAAAAAAAAAAAAGTATATATGAGTGGGTAAGGCGCCTCTACTTGTACAAAGTCAGACCAAGAAATGTAATGTATCAAAGATTGATGGTTATGGTGCACCACCCACAGACCAATAAATAGTTTGATAAGGTAAGTCAAAACTCAAGAAGAGCTAGCTCGAATGCAGCTGGAAAAATCTATATTAAAGGCTTAATTAATATGATTGATTCACGAGTAGAAAAGTGGAGTGAAGAAGATGTATATGGCCAGCAGGCTGTAAGCAGCCACCGTGTCCTGAATTTGTCGGCACCTATTCAAATATTCATGCAATACAACACTTGAGAAACACGAGGTTGACGGAGAAAAATGATGCAAGAAAGAATTAAACAGACGAAAGTTCTAGAGCGAGAAAGTCAAAACTCCAAGGGGGTGGCATGCATTTTTCTCTTTCCATTTATCCTTTACCACATGCATCTGTCTAGAGGTAGCCGCAATCACCTTTATAGACTAATTAAAGTAGAGTTTGCCCTTCTTGAGCCTTTCAATTGCTCGGAAAAAGTCCTCGGCAATTTGCCTCTCCCTGAATGCCTGTATTTAACGTGTTTTGACTTTCTAAATTTTGAACATCTCCCATTATTCAACGCCTCACGTATATAACCCGAACCCAATACCATCTCCTCTCTCCAAATCAAACCAATTCACACAACTCCTCAAAACCTACTTTCAAACCAAATTTCTCTAAAGCCTTCAATTCTTGGCTAGCTACTTTCATCTACTTGTCTACGTACTAACATCTACTTTTGTTTCTCATCTAGGATTTCCTCCAAAACCACTTTCTTCATCTTCTTGAACTTAATTTAGTGGTTCTTAGTGTTATATATTTTTAGATCTTCTTGGTTTATTTTGTGTAAAATGGAAGATATTGAAGTCCCTTCATTTTTTCTCTGCCCTATATCTCTCCAAATCATGAAAGACCCGGTTATAGTCCCAACTGGGATAACTTATGATCGTGAGAGCATTGAGAAATGGCTGTTTTCAAGCAAGAATGATACCTGTCCAGTTACAAAACAAGTGATATCAGGTTGTGAGGTGACACCAAACCATACTCTTAGGAGGTTGATTCAATCTTGGTGCACCCTCAATGCTTCATATGGTGTTGAAAGAATCCCAACTCCAAAGCCTCCAATTAGCAAAGCACAGGTTGCCAAGCTTCTCAATGATGCTAAATCGCCGGAGCAACAGGTTACGTGTCTAAGGAAGCTACGTTCCTTCGCTAACGAGAATGAAACAAACAAAAGATGCATGGAGGCTGCAGGTGCTGTAGAGTTCTTGGTCTCAATGCTAAATAACTTCCATTCTTTATCATTTGAAGTAACTTCAGATGATGGGTTTGAGATCTCAAGACCAAGTGATGAGGCCTTGAGTATTCTCTACGGTTTACAAATATCAGAATCTGGCCTAAAGAATCTTGTTATGGGAAGAAATGGTGAATTCATTGAGACCTTAACGAAAGTTATGCAAGGTGGAAACTATGAGTCTCGAGCTTATGCGGTCTTCTTGTTGAAATCGATGCTTGAAGTTGCTGATACACTGAAACTCATCAGTTTGAAACATGAACTCTTCGACGAAATAGTCCAAGTTTTACGTGATCAAATATCTCACCAAGCATTAAAAGCTACATTGCAACTGCTAATCAGTCTTTGTCCATGGGGAAGAAACAGAATCAAAGCCATTGAAGCTAAGGCTGTCCCGGTTCTGATTGATCTTCTACTTGATTCACCAGAGAGAAGAACCTGCGAGATGGTGCTAATGGTGCTGGACTTGCTATGCCAGTGTGCAGAAGGAAGAGCTGAATTGTTAGGGCACGGTGCAGGCCTAGCTATTGTTTCAAAGAAGATACTTAGGGTTTCTCAGATGGCAAGCGAGAGGGCAGTGAGGATCATCTTGTCTATCTCAAAGTACTCAATAACTACTAGTGTTCTTCAAGAGATGTTGCAGATTGGCATCGTGGCCAAGCTATGTCTGGTGCTTCAAGTGGATTGCGGAAGCAAGATCAAAGACAAGGCAAGAGAGGTGCTTAAAATGCAAGCTAGAGTTTGGAAGACTTCTCCTTGCATACCAGCAAATCTACTCTCTTCATATCCAGAATGAGAGGAGGTGAAAGAATCATGAATTGCGTGCCTTTTTTTTGGTTACTTTTGTCTTTTCCTGTACGTACATGATTCACTGATGATGATATTAGAAATAGATATACAAAAGGCACGAAACTGTGTCTTCCACTAGTTAGTGCATGTTTTATCGCAAATTGGGCTTTCCATTTTGATGAAATTAATGATTATTAACAAACTTGAGATCTCTACAGGTCACCACGACCCACTAACTAGCTCCTTTTGTTGTTTGATTTAATTTTTTTTTCCTAGCTCTCCTTTATTACCTAATCAAACTTGAATCTATTAAAACAAATTTTGAACAACTCCTTCAAGAAATGATGGATCAACATTTCAAAACATTTATCTTCTTTTTTCTTTCTCGATGGTCTCATCCATTCTGATTCCTGATAAGTTCACATTGTTTTATAGGACGATTAAAGTTGTAAACACGTATGATCGATGTTTCTCTTACTATACATTGTGAAGGCAACAGAATTATAACCAGAGTGATTTCACAGGCTAAAGGCCGGCTTCCTTGTGAATTGTAATAGGAGATTACGAAAGCTTTTAGTTCAATTGTTAGGTAAAACCTTAAATCTCCTCTTTGATGCAAGCTTTGTTTCCTGTACTGCAAGTTTTGATCAATAATTAATGTTCAAACCTCTATCATTACGATTATTTGTAAACTGGTCATGTATTAGTTTGCTGTTGATTTTGACATAACGAAGCAGATGATGATGGTGATGATAACGATGATCCAATTAATTTAAGGGATGATTATTCAAATCTACTTGTTAAACAAATTTTTATCCAAAGACCCGTCAAAATATTTTTCTTAATCTATATAAAACTCTAAAACCAAAGTTTTTCATATTAAAAGAATTCAGATATCTAACTTTCATTTCATATTATATATTGACCCATATAAGTGGGATTCTTACAGTATAAAAACCTTAATTTTGTAGCATAAATTAAGGCTTTCATACAATAAATATTATTATTGACAATATAATATTTAATATATAACCTCATAAAAGATTTCCTACACAAAATTCCAAATTCATCAAAATATATTTTGTATTTAAAAAATCCTAAAATAAATCTTTTCTCGGTATGAAAATCTAATTTGTTTCGGAATATTCTTATAGATATAAGAGTTTTTTTTTTCAATGGTATTTCCTGATAAAATATTTTATTACGAGAGAGCTTTGGAAATGATCTCTTGATTTAATTTCAAGGCATGCATTTGTTTATTATGAACCGGCCATTTGTCGATTTATATGTATTTAATGGCTGTATCATTTAGATTTTACTGTTGTTTATTCTCTAAAAAGGAAATGACATCCCAGCCCTTAATTGAAAGTGAACATGATCCAATTAATTTAATTTCAAATTATGGCATTTACTTATGTGCCAGCCCGGCATATTCTGCTATTACATTCAATGCTAGCCACATTTACTATATGCTTTGTTTTATGAAGAGAGCAGAGATTGACGTGAGATAGAATTTGGGCAAGATAGCATTTTTTTCAGACATGGGGTCCCATATCATGCATAATGCATTCAATTGGCTGCAGCCCATTCTTGAATTTGGACCCTTCCCTCTGGTGCTTGAGCAGTTTGACGTCAGTGCTTCTCTTTTGTTCATAAATTTAGGCACGGGGTCAACGCTGGATTAGTTGGTCTTACTAGATAGTTGACACGGGAAATGTTGCCGGATAGATTAATTTTCTTTTTTAATATAAAACAATGATAAGGCAATGCTTGTGTTTTTAAAAAATCAAGAAAAAAGAAGTGAGATTTGTATGATTAGTTGAAAGAATTTGATAAACTTAGTTAATTTAATAATATAATTAAAAAAATTAATAATAAATAAAGCAAAGAAAAATAACAATAATTTAATGCAGAAAAAATATGTTTTTAAAAGGTTATTATGATATAATTTGTTAACAAAGCAAAATTTATACGAGAATGAGATAATCATATAAAAAAAAAATTGACTCAACTTTTGTAAACCTAACATAAAAAAGATTGAATTCAACCTGGTTTAATCTGGTTTAATCTTTTAAATCTGTAACATGAATCATGGGGTTTGATTGAACCATAAAAGACAAATCTAAAAAAGTTATGAATTCAAATTCTTAATTAACTAAATAATAAAGGGTAAAGTTGAAAAAAAAATAAAAAAAATAGAATTAAAAAGAATGAAAATCAAAATTTATATATATATAATCAAATTATAAGAGATGAAATTAAAAAAAAAATCAATCAAGAAAGATATAAAAAACAAAAAACAAATAAAAAAAATAAGAATCACATTTTATATAAAATCAAATGTCAAAAAATTAAATTTAATAAAATTAACAAAGACCATATTTTTCTAATTTCATGCAAGAGCATTGTACTTTTCAAGGCTAAAAAAGAGAAAAAAAAGGAGAAAAGAAAAAAACATTTTGAAGATTCACCTTGTAAATGGTGGCTACAAACAACTTACCACCATAAAAAAGACCGTACGACACATCAAACACCGTTGTAAAATATAGTGTTCAACCATTGAGAAGCAATATACATGTTGCTCGAATAACACATATATTTCTTTTTTATAAGCATATATGTTACAAATGCTGACAAACTTTTAAAAAATAATATTATGTTTTTATTAAAAGACTTAAATATCCCTAAGTCAACTTACCAATTATAATAAAACCTATATGAAATTATGCGAAGACCATTGACCTTTGCTTCAAGAAAATGTAATTATAAATATAATTCAGGTATGATTATGAAATGTTTAAAAAACTTTTCACCCTAAATTTAATTAATTTAGCTATTAAGGATAGTTTAGTAATTTCATTATACAATTAAAAAGTAAAAAGTCTAAGATACTCCAGGGATTTTGAATTGATAATTTAATCTTAATGAAAATATTATTTTAACCCTCAAACAAAGTTATAAGTTTTGTGTTGTCAAGGTCAAAACAACAATTTTATTGTCCTAATCCATGTTAAAGAGAGTCTACAATAAAAATATGATAAATTTTAGTTTTTTTTATTTAATCTAATTATAAAACAATAATAAGTAGGGAGTGAGTTATTACTTGAAATGATAATAATTAAGTGATAAGGACTTAACTATAAAGAGAGGATATTACTGATTCTAATCCAACTACCCGTATTAATTTTTTAACCTAGTAAATAAATAATCGATTAAAAACATCGTATTAGCAGACTTTTTCTCATATTTGGATTTTTAGTGAAGGCCGCCATCCGTGAATCCTGTCTAAAAATAGTATCTATAATATGAAAAATAAAATAAAATAAAACAGCAGCGAGTACTTGGAGTCCAGCTCCTTGGCAAAAGCTAGGGAAGCCATCCAATCCACTCCTTTGGTCTTTTTCTGAAGCAGAAGCGTCACCTGTCATGTCATATAAACAGTAAGTTTTACTTGATAAAGTTACCGTTCCAGCGTTGAATAGGATTTATTTAAGGAATTATTAATTTATAAATGTTATAATTAAAACGACGTTTTAAATTATCTGTTATCGTGGAAATTTAGAGGTCAAAAGAGGCTGAATGGCTTGCTATAACAAAAGCTCTTGAATTGTGGATTTATTTTTGAAGTTTTATCTTTAAATCTGTTTGTAAATTATATGAATAAACAATGTTTTTATTTTAGCATCTCGATTCCCTTTATAGTTGGACTCTTTATTTTATTTTATTTTATCATGTTTTGCGTAGTGTAAAAAGAATATATAACTTTGTGGCTTAGAAAGTAGAGAAGCTTTAAATATTCTCGAAGATTTATTTTAAACAGCTATGGTTATTGGGTTACTGGTTGTCGTTGTATTCGCTTTAAAATTCTCGTCAAAAGTAATTGAATTCGAGCTGTCCTGTTGATTTTGGTGGGGTGACACACGCCGATGCTTGATCCATGGCGTTAAAATGTTGTTTCTAGTGTATTTGCACCCACAGCATTCACAGGAAACCCACCGTTAATTCATTAATTCCTCCTCAAATTCAACAGGTAGAATGATTGTCATCAAATTGTAATTGGTTAGTCTTACTTTAATTTCTGTTTAATTGTTCATAAATAATTAATAAAATAAATCTTTTGATGTTACTCTACATCCAGCCCGTCAAGAAATCAAATGGCCTCATATAACACCATATTAATTAAACAACACCATATGAATTGTAATATATAAAAAAAAGCAAATTAATGATAGGTTTAAAACCTGAAGAAAATTATTTGTCAAAACTTGTGGGGATATTATATCTTAAGTAATTCAGTAGTGCATGAAAAAGTTCACGTCGCTACTTTTCTTACTACCATTAATTTCCATGGACAACTTGGGGCGCTAGCTAGAACTTACAAGCAGCAACATCACCCTCCAGTCAAACCATGGTGCGTACCTTGAGCTAGCACATGGTAATCCTTAGGCGACAATTTTAACACATACTAGCTTGTCACCACGACTACCTTTGCATACGCTAGACCTTAATCAACCATGTCTCCTCTCATCTTTAAACACTTATACATAGCTGCAGGTCATGTCTTGATCAAGTTGAAGGCACAAGCTAGTTGATAGTTGTAGACGAATTCTATCCCACGCCACCCACAAACGGTAAATTTGACTACCATAACGCTAATATAACTTGTTAGGAAAAAAAATTAAAACATTTGATTTTATCAAACTGTGTAGCGCGTAGATCATTGATAAATCCAGAAGCATATGATTGTGGGAATTGCTTAATTTCTTGGATCATGTGATGCATTTGCAGAAACGGTGTTAAGAGGGAATATAATTGTATTGATTTTTCCTACCTAACCTTGAATGTGAATCGTGAATTAAATTAATACACTAAGAAGAAGTTTGATCGATCTGCAGTTGAATAATTGAAGTCTTCAATATTCAAGCTAGCTAGCATGCTTATGAAGACCAACGTATATTTATGTGGCTTATAAAATTTGCACTGCCAAGTTGATGGATGAGGACCGTCAAGTTACCCTTTAAAATCTTGGAGTTTTATTTTTGCTTCTTTTCTTTTAATGGAGGTAAAGGATCAATCCAAAAATATTAAAGTTTAAGGAATTGGAAGACTGGCAATTAATTAACATAAATGGGGGTCCATGTATATAAAAGTCAAACCCTCGAGGTTCTATCATGGGCCAAAGAAAGGCAATATATGCATCAATGTGGTTGTTTTAATCAGCCATTGAAACTACTAGAAATCAGAAGGAACAGTTGAAAGAGAAAATAATTATTTCTTAGAGAAAATAACTTAATTGTGAGACAATCAATGGTTGATGTAGCATTAGATGAATGGCTTAATTTATTTTGGTTTATCTTCGGAGCCCTTGTGCTACTTTTACAAGTGGCAACATGGTTCTGGGTGCTGGTTTTGCTAGTCCTCGTGGTTACAACTAGCAGCAATGCCCGCCATTACTCGAGGTTTTTCCACGGTTTGCTTTTGGTGATGTTATCTAATATATATGAAACATATGGGATATAAAAAAAATGTCATTATCTCAGGAAGGACATCTGTTAATAATTATTTAAATTAAGTTTTCATGTAAGTTAGGAATTAGTATCTGATTAGTACTCAAAAATACATTTTTATCATGGTTTTATATCATCATTTTGCACTTAAAATATCAATAACTCCTTAAGTAAAGTACGTTTTATAATAATCTATCTAATAATATAAGATACCTTTAATTTATGGTAAATATCCACTTTAAATGCAGGCCTATCACATAAATAAAAGGATTGATTGATGACTTTAAGAACTTCAATTGCAAAGGCAAAGAGATGATCAAACTTAGAAAAGAGATGTCGGAGCAATCCAAACCGGAACACTGTTCGGTAATTGGGTCATATCTGGAGTTATAGATCTCAGATTTAGGTCTACTTTATATGGATGGAAAGGTAAGACATAGGCCTACAACTTTCATATGGAACCCAAGATCTAAAAAGGCCATTTTCAAGTCCAAATTATTGCAACAACAAAGAAGCCCGAATCTGTCCTCCAGCCCGAGCACTGTTCAGTATTTTGGCCATATCTGGAGTTCTAGAAGTCGAAATGAGCTGAATGTTTTACACAAGAAAGCTGAGACAATTGCCTAGAACTTTCATGTTTTCAAGTGGCTCTAATTTTGACGTCATCAATGACGTTTTGGGCAGACAAGAGAAAAGGATTGTCACCAAGTCAAGGGTTGGCCATCTACTCATCAATTAGTCATCAAATCAATAGTTCCCAATTTTGGCCTATAAAAGGAGGCATTTGCCATGCATTTAGGCATCTTGGTGTCCAGATCAAGATCATGCTCTTGTTTTCTCTCTTTGTATTCTTTATGCTTTGTTTTCATTAATATCAAGTTTATGCCTTTCATTTCCTTTCCTTTCTTTAGTTAACTTTTATGTTCTTATTTTGTTTATCTATTTTTCTTTCTTTCATTATGTCTAGCTAAGTTAATTATGTCAAGGTGAAAAGGTTACACTAATGGTGTAAGAATAAGTATGGTATAAACTTAATATGGACTTTAATGTTTAATACTAACATGTTTTATATTTGTTATCTTGTTCACTCTTTAATACTTTGCTTGTTAAATGATTAATCTTGATTTATGTTGTATAACAATTGGTACAACAAATGCTTGGCACTTTCATAGCCCATACTGTATGGTATAACCGACACCTGAGCTATGAAAGGAACTTGATTTGTTGTTAACATAAGTTATAATCATGAATGCTTGACGAAATTTACAAGTATTAGCATTAATTGAATAAGATGACTAATGTAATCATGTTAACAATCTATAATATGGAACCTCCTTTATGTGTGGATTCCAATTGAACAATAAAAGTTTATACTATACTTGTTTGACATACCATTAGTGGAACCTCTAACCTTGACATTTGTTATTATCATTGTTTAATCTTTACTTTAATACTCTATCTCCAAGTTCTCATCATCATCATCATCTTCTTCTCTTTCTTTATTATTATTATTATTATTGTTGTTGTTGTTGTTGTTGTTGTTATTATTATTGTTGTTGTGGTATTGTTGTTATTTATAATTTGTACAATAACCTCCCTGTGGTTCGACCCCGGTCTTGCCGGGTTATTTATTACTTCGACACTCCTGCACTTGGGAGAAGACATCAATCTCTTTGTCGTGTCAGTATCTTAGATGAAAGGATTTAGAATTCTTAGTAAGTAAAGTAGTACTTGCAATCATTTTTGGGTTAACATAGTTCGAGAGTCTATTCTATAATTCCTCTGTATAAATACAAGGGCCTTGTACACTAAAAAAATATATGTTAAGAGTTGAATATCAATCAATAAAGTTTAAGAAATTCAAATATTTATGCGTGTTTTATTTCTAAGAATTGATATCAGAGCTTAAGTTAATTAAATAAATAAAAAACACAACAATCCTTTAATCCCTTTAAGATAAAAAAGCAATGGCTTTAGTTTCTTTGAAGCAGCAACCCTCAAATCATGAGCCCAAATCATAAGCCCTCAATTAGTTTACACAGCAGACCTTTGAGCAATTCCTTGCAGCTGATTGAATCGCGTAATTAATCAACAAAAAAGCTGCAAATATCACATTTTAGCGAGTTATTTATTTATTTATTTATTAAGTTGGAAGCAACAGCAATAAACATAAGCAACCAATAATAGCTTTCAGCAAATTACACAAGCAGTAGCAGATCAATCCAGATGAGCAGCTTAACACGTTCTAGATCAATCCAGTAGCTTCACAAATGTACATTAGAGTCTTTCTTCCTTGGCAACAGTTGCGGGCTCTTTTTCTTCAATAGCAGTACAAGGCAGCAGCTTAACAATAACATTTATTTTTTTAGCCATTCAATTAAGAAGATAGGTTCTAATACAAAATTTATGGATTTCAGTGTTCAGTGTTAATGAATGTGCAAGAAACAAATCCAGCCAAGAAGAAAAATTAAGAAGCCCAATTTCACATCATCTATTTTTGGGAAGATAATGCATGTTGAAATTGCAAACGAAACTTTGGGTATTTTAGACAAATCTTATAAAGGTTTAAAAAAGACCAAAAAAGTAAAGCTGGCATAAAATTTAAGCTTCTACAAATGAAAGATAATAAGATTACTGGGGAGTATTTTTTATGAACATAAAAGTTAGTTAATCAGATAAAATTCTACAAAGAAAAAATGACAAATTCTTAGTTATAAAGAAAATTCTTTGAAGTCTAACATTTTGTTTTGAGTATATATTATTGTTATTGAAAAATCAAAATATTTGAGTGAAATATCAATTGATAAATTGTAAGGTTATTATCAACTTATAAACATAGTATAAATTTGTACAAGTTTGTCAATTAAGATGCATTAAAATCTCAGTTGAACATAATAATTAACAAGAAAATCTTAAACAAAATTTAGAACAGTCAACATGATTAAAGTAGCAGAATAAAGATGGATGAAATAATAAATTTGATCACAGACAAGAATATAATGGAATAACAGATGATAGAAGTGGAGAAGATTTAAATTACTATGACAAGTTTCAAATTCAACGCCATCAATTTTAGAAGTATAGTCACTATGAGAAACATTGTAAGTCTCATATTCAATATTATCACTACAAAAGGTTTGATCATTATCAATGAGAGTATTGACTTAAAAACTCAAATAATATAAAGATGCATGCAAAATTTATTGAGATTAATAAAGATGCTCTCAAGATTTTGTTTATAAAAAATTTTGATATAGAAAAGGATAGGTAGTTTTTAGAAATAGGTTGTAATAATCACATGAGTTGCAACAAAAAGTTATTTTTTAAATTCGATGAATCTTTTTGTATATTGATGACATTTAGGAATAAAACAACTCAGCATTTGGAAAAGGTAGAATTGGCATTAATTAAAGGATGGTTCAATTAGTTTTATTTTTGAAGTGTTTTATATGCCAAACTTATATCAGAATTTATTAAGTGTGGGATAATTAACATAAAAGGGTGTGATTTATGTTTTAAAAATAATATTTTTATTATTTTTTATGAATAAGAAAGGCTCGTAGCAATGGTAACTATGGTTAATAATTGTTTATATCCATTAAAGATTAATTATAATGAGTTGCCTTGCTTCAATTATATGATTTCTAATGATAGTTTGTTGCAGCATTCCCATCTTGGACATTTAAATTTTAAAAGTTTGAAATTTATTTCTAGTAAGAAATTTGTTTGTTGTTTGTTACAATTAGATTCTTTTACAAAAGTTTGTGAATCATGCATGCATTTTAGCAAAGAAGCATCAAGATTCTTTTCTAAAGGCAAAACATGAAGAGCTAAAAAACCACTTGAAAACTTACATTCAGATTTGTGCTCTACTAAAGTTCTTTTATATGAAGGTAATAGGTATTTTAATGCTTTCATTAATGAATTTAATAAAAAGACTTGAGTTTATTTATTGAAACAAAAGTCAAAATCTTATAGAGCATTCAAGAATTTTTAACTTATATTGAAAAGAAAAGCGGGCACTTCGTTAAAACCTTGAGAACTAATGAAGGAATAAAATATATTATTTATGATGATTTCTTAAAATAATTATGGTATTCAACATCAATTGATTGTTAAATAAACTCTTTAATAAAATGGTATAGTGGAGAGAAAATTTTGATTGACATTGTTATATATAGGTTACTTAATAAATAAATAAATAAATGCATAAAGATTTATGAGTAGAAGTAGTTGTTTATGTTATTTATGTTCATGGAAAAACTCCTTAAAAAGTTTAGACTCAGAAAAAGTCAAATATTAGTTATATCAAGATGTTTGGTAGCATGAATTATTCTCATGTTCTTGATAAGTTAAGAAAGAAATTGGATGACAAGTAAAAAAATATATTTTTTTTTGTTACAATGGTAAGACAAAGGGTTATAAACTATACAATTTAGAAATTGAAAAGGTGATCTTAACCTAAGATGTTACTTTTAATGAAGATGGGATTTAAGAATGGTTAATTAAAGAAGCAAAATCTTTATTATTACTAGTTGAAGTTTACAATTACATACCAATAAAGTATCAAACTATATAACCTTTAGCACTATTTGTGTAGAATCTTCTAGCCATCAACAATATTAACTTTATTTTCCTACATGTTTACAAGATTATATTCTTGAAAATAACAATCAATTTGTTGATGATGATGATACAATGTAAAGTTTAAAGAAGCTATGATTGCTTAGCTTGAGATGATAAACATGGGTTTAATATCTTATTTTTTTAATATTCAAGTTACATATATCAAGGATGATATATTTATTTCACATAACAAAATATGCTAGTGATGTGCTAAAAAAATCAAAATGAAATCTTGTAATTCAATTTTAACTATAGTGGAAGAAAGATTAAATATTATGAAAAATGGCAATAATGGTTTTGCTTATCCAACCAATTTTAAAAGATTGGTGAGAAGCTTGTGATATTTAATTACTACTCGACCTTACATGATGTATGATGTTGGCATTATTAGTAGATTTATGGAGACTCCACGTCAATCTTATTTGAAAGCAATAAAATATATTTTAAGATATGTCAAAGGTATGTAAAATGATAACATATTTTATTGTTGTGCTTGTCGCGGGATGCGCAACATCGTCTGGCGATGGCGAAGACTCTTATCATGCCTCCTGATGAGGAGTGTTGTGTTTTGAAAAATTTATGATTAATTTTTAGAAATTGTCACCTGGTATTATGGTTACTAGAAATCTATGGTCTGTGAAAATCTAAGTAAAAAACTAGTTGTGTAAGGGGAAGATGCATCATCTCCAATGCACCCTACCTAAGGTAAGCTGCATTGTTGTTTGATTGTTTTTTTTTAAGTCAGTTTTTTATTTGTTAGTCTTATTTAAGGCTCAAGGTAGATTTCTCTTCATGAGAGAGTTTCTACCTTATCGAGTTAAATCCTAACCGTTCTAAAATTTAAATTTTAGCATCACATTTATTTATACTTTGTACCTTTAATACTTAAGGGTGTACTTTATCGTATAATTTTATATCCCACAAATATTAAAGGTTACATCTAGATCCTAAAAAAAAAATTGATATATTGGTCAAATCTTAATGGATAATTACATACTAGTTATGATATTCATTTAAAAAAAATGAAGAAGATGCAATTTTTTTATTTTTTTATTTTTTAATGAAAAATATGTTTGGAAAAATTTTAGGAAATGGTCATATGTATAAAAATATTTTTTAAAAAAATAAAAATTGATTTAAAATATATTTTTAAATTTGTTTTGAAATATTTTGGAAAACATCGGATATTTTAATACCAAATTTGTATTTTATAGTGTAAATATACAAACCGATATTATGTAAAATTAATAAAAAAACATTTAAGAAAATCACAATTTTTTTAAGTATTTTTGATTTTTTTTTGGAATTGTTTTTCAAAAAAAGAAATATATATATATATATATATATTATTAAAACATGTGGGCTAGGCTATGTGCAGCCTAAAAGGGGTGGGTCAATATCGGCCCAAAATGGTTAGGCCGATACTTGTCTATAATTTATTTTATTTTTTTTGGCGATGCTAGACCCAACCCAGCCATTTGAACTGCACCAAAATTGGCCCGGCCCAAACATACCGCTGCATACAGAAATGGATTTTGCATGCAGCAACTTTGAAAAAGAAAAAGGAGCCGATACAGGGAGGAGAAACACCTAAGGTGGTAAGGGTCTTTGATTGTGTTGGGGACGTCTAGCCGGTAGCGACGTTGATGGAGAGCTTCGTTGCCAGAGTTCTTACTGTGCAAGATGAAGAAGTTTGTAGGGGAGGGAGAAAAATCAAAAGAAGAAGAGAGAAAGAGAGTCACAGTGGTTGCTTGGTGGTTGATGGGTAGCTTCCTACAGCGGAGATGGTGGTTTATAGGCTATTGGTGGCTGGAACAGAGGAAAGAGAGAGGGGGGAAGGAAAAGCTACAAAAACGAGGGCAGAAGGATTGGTTTTTCTCTGACTTTGAACCCTAATTGCTCCTCTCCCAAACCATCAAATCCACCTCTATTTATAGGCGGTGGAAGAAGGCAATCTTGTCTGCTCTAGATAAAATTTCAACCCTTGATTCTATTAGGAAGGATCCCAATCATTGGTTCAAAGTAGGTATAGTGCATTGTCAAATCTACTGAAAAAAGCTGTCTGAGTCGGCATATTTAGGTCGAATTCTACACCGGTAGGGTGTCATTCCTACTGAACTATTCATACCATGATGTAGACTAACTGCAGATGATTATTTTCGTGCAAGTTTGATTAAATTTGGTGGATATTTAGTGCATTAAATTCACCTACAAAAGAGGCTATCGAGCCAATTTTAACCAGGTAAAAGAAAAGGACAATGAACAGTGACCAGACGACGCGTCATCTGGTCCCTTTTTTTTTTCATAAAACAACATCGTTTTGGACTGAAATAGGGATTTATACTAAATTTTAATTTTGTTCTTTTTCTTTCTATTTTTTTCAATTGAACCCCTAATTGATTCTAAACTTCGGATTTAATGTAATTAAGCCCCTCCTGAACTTTAATTGAAACCCTGAAGTTATGCACCTTTTACAATGTGGTCCTTGGTCTTGGAATTTGTTAATTTAACCCCTAATTAACCATTAAACTTTCAATTTCTTCGATGTAGCCCCTGGTTTTTCTCAATTAAGCCCTTAAAGTGTGGTGCCTCTTGCAGATTGGTCTCTGGATGTGAATTTTGTCAATTTAACTCCTAATTGACCCCAAAACTTGAATTTTCTTGTAATTTTACCCCTGATTTCAATCAATTAACTTGGTAAAAATTAAATTTGATATCTTAATATTTCATTCTTCTCAATTAAGCCCAAATTAAGCTCCTAGACTTAATTTTCCATCAACCAGACCCCAAATAAAATTAATTTGATTCATTTAAAGTATAATTAAGTCCTTACACTTAATCAAATCCTTCAATTGGACCCAAATTAGTTCTTAAACATAATTAAAATTTAATTTGGCCCATGATTAAATTAAATTAGCTTATTAAAAACTTAATTATGTCCTTGGACTTAATTTTTCACTAATTACACCACAAATAAAATTAATTTGACCCATTTAAAGTATAATTAAGTTTTTACACTTAATTAAATCCTTCAATTGAGCTCAAATTAATTTTTAAACATAATTAAAATTTAATTTGGCCTATGATTAAATCAAGTTGGCCCATTAAAAATTTAATGGTGTTATTGTACTTAATATTTATGCAAATTCATCCAATAATCATGTAATTTGACCTTAAATTTATATTTTTATCCGTTCTTGGGCACAATGGGGTACAATTGGGCCTTAAATTTCTTCTAAAAATTACAGCTTGATTTTTCGACCTGCTTTCTCCACGTTGCCAGCCATTATTTTTTTTTAGTTTTAAAAAATAAATTTTTGAGAAATAATCCAGAATTGGGTTGTGAGAGTGCTAATAAAGTGGAGCTTGTTGGATATACAAGTAATGATTAGGGAAGTGATATTGAGAAAATAAAAGGTACTTTAGGTTATATTTTTTATTCTAGTTCTAATATGTTTTCCTCGTAATAAAAAAAATAGGTTGTTACATTTTTTATTGCTGAGGTAAAGTATATTACAATTGGAAGTTGTGTTAGTGTGATTAAAAATAAAGCTTAGTGAGTTGCAATATTATTTAAACAAGCCAACAAAGATCTTTTATGACAATAAGTATGTTATTTCATTAACAAAGAATCCAATGTTTCATGGTCAAAGTAAACATATTAACATCAAATACTATTACATTCGTGATTTGGTGAAAGATCAAGAAATTATGGTCAAGTTTTGCTCATCCAAAGATCAAGTTGCTGATATTTTCATAAAGAATCTTAAAGTTGATCTATTCTTGAAATTTAAAAGGATGATGGACATGAAGAAATTGAAAAAACTTGGTTTAAGGAAGGATGTTAATAATTATTTAAACCAAGTTTCCATGTAAGTTAGGAATTAGTATCTTAAATGAAATAGGATTTAGAATCTTGAGTGAACTAGCATTTAGAATCCTTATTGGATTAGGATGGTTTAAGTCTATTTTATAATTTATCTATATATAATACAAGAGCCATGTATGAACATCCTTCCCAAAATAAGTCAAAAAATATGATTATTTAAAGGATTGTCATTTTAATCTATCTAATAACTAAAGAACCCCTCCATGTACACACACACACTCCTCTTTATCTTCTTTCATTTGATAAAATATTATAACTAACCAACCCAATTAGCAGCAGATAAGGGATTGAAGTTTGAGGAATAAAGTTGTTAGGATATGCTTATCCAATGATAGAGATTGAATAGGTGAAAAAATGTTAACATTAGTTATCATAATTATGCATTGGCATTTGGATGATTAAAAGGAAACAATAATGCGTCAATTAATGAGGAAATGGTTAAGTATTGATTATGTTAATGTTGCAAGTTTAGCTAGATGTTTAGCTAGATTTAAATTGGGATTCAAGATCTTAAATCTCAAATGAAATATTTATTTAGTTTAGAATTAGGCATGGGTATAAATATAGAAAATTTTAGAATAGGATTCATTATTTAGGAAACTCGGCCACCTCAAATTGGTTAATAAATTTTTCTTTTGATTTTATTTCTATTTATCACCTTTCTATAATGAAATCATTTGCTTTCATAATAAAGCCTTAATTTTGTTCCTTTTACTTGGTTTTTTCTTATAGTAAGCAACCAAACCATTCTGTATACATATTAACTCAAGATTATTATAAATTTAGTATTAGAATCAACACTTCTACAATGAAAAATGGTACTCGCACATCCTAATTACTTCAAACAATGTTCATGATGAAACAACAATAGGAGAAGAAACAACAGAATCAACTATCTCGACAAAAGGTGTTGAAGAAGCTGGTTTAATAACTACAAAACATATCTATAATGGTTGATTAGTTAGCCAAGATTCAAGTGAAAAGACTAATGGTATCTCTACCAAACACTCCATTGACATATGTTAACAGACATCATTGCAATGAGTTTGAACCACAAGAGAAACTTCAACAACTTAACCACCAGTTTTAGTGGTACCCTATAAACTTGCTAAAATACAAGAGAAAAACTTGAGTATGGTACAAAGGAGTATAAGGTTTAATGTAAGTTTGACATCAGGTAAATGATCTTTAAAAGTACAGACCAAAAAGGATGTTAAATCATATCTAGTTGTGCAAAGGCTAATACCTCTCAGATCAAAAAGAAGCATAATAAGGCCCTATGTTTTAAGTGTGATGGGAAATAGAGACCTAACCATAAATATGGTAGGCCTAAATTAGTTTTTAATAAAGAAGATAAGGAGAAAGTGATTGATAAAGGCTCTAAGTCTATAAGAGACTTGATTAATCTTGAATGATTATTTTAAAGAAAAGAAAGCTAAATTTTCCTTGAATGTTATATTAGGAAGCCCTGGTACTCTATAGACAATAAGGATTAAACTCATAATTAAAGGTCAAACAATTGTAACTCTAATGGATATAAGCAATTCTCATAATTTTATTTACTCAAAGGTTGCAATATGGTTAGGCATGTTTGTAGAAGAATAATAGCCTATTAAGGTTAAGATGATAGATGGGTCATTGGTACAAAGTAAAAGGTTTTGTCTAGAATTAAAGTTTGAAGTTTAAAGAGCTCAATCATGAATATAAATATGGTATTATATAGTGATATGAAAATATAGCTAGCCCATTAATCCAATTACTTAAAAAATACGATTTAGATAGAATTTACAAACAAAAAAAACCTTTAAAAAATTAAAATAAGCTATGTCAAAACCTTTAGTCTTAGTAATATCAAACTTTACTAAACCCTTTATAGTATAATGTGATGTTTCAAAGGTAAAGATAGAGGATGTGTTGATGTAATAAGAGGAATCAATCTTCTATTGAGTAAAGGTTTTGGGGGTAAATTATTAGATCCAACAACTTATAAAAAGATCGATTGGGGTTAATAATGGTAGTACATAATAATATTTATTTGGTCAATCTTTAAAAGTTAAAATTATCCAACAAAGCCTCAAGTATTTGTTAGAATAGAAGATAAAGACATCTTTGTAGCAAAAATAATTTTTTAAGCTACTAGGATTGAATTCTTGATGGAATACAAAGCAAGGAAAAGGAATAAAATGGCTGATATATTATCTAAGAAAGTTAAGGGGTTGACTAAAAGAGAAATAAAGATTAAAGAATTGTGGGCTATAACTATTCTATTAGTATAGTGGGCTATAATTATTCTATTAGTATAATAGGTAAAGAATTTAAACAGGATTTATGTTATAAATTTTAAAAATTAATGGATATTTTGAAAGATGAAAGATGACACTTTAAGAGCACTAAAGTTTCAACTTAAAAAAGGGCTATTACTATACAAAGAAAAAAATTACATTAGTAAACATTGTCTTCTTAAACATGTAGTTCTAAAATTTATCTATGACAGACCTTTATTAAAGAACTCATGATATGAAAAGATAATTTAAAAGTCCAAGAAGGATTTCTTTCTAGACATTTATGAAGATAAAAGTAAGGGATTACATTTAATAATGTAACACTTGTTAAAGAGCCAAATTAAAAAACCAAATTAGGGTTGCTAAAATCTCTACCAATATTGGAAAAAAAAAACCTTGGTCATCCATTTCCATGAATTTTATTGAAGGTTTACGATCCTTTGATACGTATTCAATAATATTTATGATGATTGATAAGTTCACAAAGTATGTTTAAATTTTATTTATGACTCATTTTTACACAGCTTCAAGGGTTACCTTAGATTTTGCTTAGAATGCCATAAAGTTACATGGGCTTCTAGAAAATATAGTTTTGAATAAAGATTCTATCTTTACTAATAGATTTTGGTCAGAATTATTTAAAGTATAAAGGGTTCGCTCTAAATTAATTAGCAAATTAAGGTTACCAACAAAACCTTAGAGAACTACTTATAATACTTCATAAAAGATAATCCTAAAACTTGATTATAATAGATCATCATAACTAAGTGGTGGTATAATATTAATTATCATTCATCCCTAAAAACCAACCTATTTTAAGCATTATATGGTTACAAAACCTCAAGCCTATTCAATTATATTCTTGGTCTCACATAGTAAGTTGTAGAAAAGCACCTAAAAAACAAAACAATCATTTTACACAATATCAAGGTCAGCCTAGCTAAAGCACAAAATCAACAAAAAGGATATGTTATTTAAAACAAAACAAAAAGAGAAATAGTTTGAGGTGGGAGAATGTGCTTACCTGAAATTAAAACCCTGTAACTAAATAAATATATAACAACAAAGAAAGAAGAAGTTAGCTTATCAATATTATGGGCCACTCAAAGTAGAGAAAAATATTTAAGAGTGTTCTTATCATCTAAAGCTGTCTAAAAGGACCGAAGTGCATCTTACCTTTAATGTTTCATTACTAAAAAAGAAACTAAATGCTACGAAACTTGTGGCATTAAAGCTACCACCATTTTAGGAAAGAGTTCCCAACCTATTACCTAAATAGATCTAGAAGTAGAGGGGGGCAAAACTTGAAAGGGTCTCATAAAGGATTTCCTAATACAATACTAAGGGCAAACCAATAATGATATGATATGGGTAGATTAAAAGTGGTTGCATTCAGCTCATCCTAACTTTGAGGTTAGGGATCTCAAAAAGGGAATGGATGTAACAAATAACATAATTAATAATAAACAAAGGATTAAAGCTTAGAAAATAAGGTTGTTGGGATAATACTCATCCAATACAGAGATGGTATAAATAGAAAGATATTGACACATAAATCATCACAACTATAAGTTAGCGTATGGATAATTAAAAGGAAATGACAACACATCAATTAAGAATGGCCAACATTGATTATGTTATTACTAGAGGTTTAATTGGATTCAAATTAGAATTCAAGATCTTGAATCTCAGGTGAAATATATATTTAGTTTAGAATTAGGTTGAGCATTGATATGAAAAATTTCACAATAAAAATCATTCTTTAAAAGTCATGACCACCTCAAATTAATCACTAAATTTTTCTTTTGATTTTCTATCTATTTACCACCTTTATATAATTAAAACATTTGCTTGCATAATAAAACCTTAATTCAATTCTTTATACTTGGAGTTTTTATCATAATTAATAATCAAATTACCATTTCACATCCACATTAATTTAAAATGATTGACACTTTTATCCAATATCGTGATAAAAACATAAAAACAACTAAAAATTTAAAACTTACTAATTGTTATGTTTGCAAGTTCCAGCTACCCTAATTATTGGCAATCATCACGAAACTCAACTGGATTGAGGAATCCCACTCCATCAAATCCATAAAAATAATAGTTTAAATGACAAAGTAATTGGAACTTAACAACCTATATATAATTGCAATTAAAGAATTCAAATTGCTTAAACATGCAAGTTCACCTTCTTTATGGTACCATAAAATCCAAGTATTGTCTTTAAGATCAAGTCACCAAATTGATAAAATAAATAAATAAAAACTAATTATAACTTTAAACCTTCCAAATTTGCTCTAACAAAAATAAGTTTAATCCCTATCAAAAACAAAAAAAATCCAACTGAAGACCTTGACAAACTAATCAAAAAACCAACAAATATTCAAACTCTAGTTGCCGCAACAGCTATTAATTAAAATCTTAACTTTCTAAAAAAAACAAAAATCTTATGATGGAACCATTTCACCACCCTAAAAACGTCGTATAATTTCATCAAGATTAATTATATTCAGCAATACAAATGGGATTGCCTGGGATCAAATTGAGTTTGCATGATTATTATTATCTTTTTCTTGATTGCTTATAAATGCCATGAAAACCCTTACATCACTTAACTTACAAGTTGGATCATGGTAGATCATCGGTTAGGGTTTGATGAGAGAGACATGTTGGGTTTTGATCAATTTAGGGTTTGAAATTTTTCAAAAAGGAAGGTTTCTTCACTTGAAGAGAGAGAAGATTGATATGTTGTTTGGTTGAATTTCCAATTTAATTTATAAGGGTAGTTTTGTTATTTTTCAGATTTAAAATTTCTTGTTAAGTATAATTTTTCAAACTATAGCCTGTAATTACAATTTAAACCAAATTACAAGATGGTAAATATAGTTTTCTAGATTAAAAATAAGTCACGTATCAGAAACTTGAAACTGGTACTTCTTTGGCTTCCTGTTGAATATCAATTCCTTTGGTGTGATCTTACTGTAATAATTACTGAATCTAAATGGTAAAGAAATAGCTAGTCCCACATTAATTTACACATGTACATGCAGTTCAACCTTGTAAAAGAATTGATCACAGAAGAAAATAAACCCATGTAGTCGACCTCAACTAGTTTGGAATTAACATACGTTCAGTTGAGTAGATTCAAGGTAAAACTGAGTTGTGCTGATAAAATGACGACTCTTTTTTTTTAATATATTTCAAAAAAAAAAAGACGAAGAAGAAGAGACATCTCTAACTGAGAGCAACATTTTTGAAGCTTCAATGTATAGTTACTTCCGTGAGTGGTGTCAACAAAGCCCAGATACAGGTGCCATTATGAACAAGGGTAACATATACTTATTTGTTTATGTAGATTATTCCGGGTTCTATACAGTGATATGCATGTATAGCAAGGGAAAAAGGCAATGAAGTAACACATTTTATCAAGACCTTGAGAAAGTGTCATCGCTAGACATGTCAAAGGGACTCCAGTTACCAAACAATAGATTAGGATCTTGAGTGTCAGGTCCAAGAACTGGTTGTTGAGACATTTCCAGGCTATGATTATCCATCATGTGAGAATTTGACCAAAGCATCTCTTGAGAGACTGTGTCTTGTCCTGGCAATGGTAGCAAGTGGAAGCTGCATGTTTCATGATCACTTGTACACTGTTGAGTCCTATCTTGGTGATCTTGGTGCTTTTGAGCTGAGTCTAGACTATAATAGTACATCAAGTGATCATTGTCACTCAAAGTAACTCCTGTCGAAGAGTCAGAGATGGTGAGGGATCCAGCAAGACCATTTTCTTCCGGTAATTGAGCACTTGATTCCAAATACGAGCTTGGAATGTTAGGGAATTCAAGATATGGATCAAACTCGCTTCTAAATTCAGGCACTTCAAAACCACTCTTGGAATCTTGCTGTGGATTCAAGAACTTTGCATAAACAAGTGCGAGATCAATATGAGAACCATCAGGAATCATCGATGAGCTAGAGGACTCCATGGAGGAAATTCCTTGATGGCTAAATGGATGTCTAATAGAGTTATTAGACAAGCCTCCATAACCTGAAATCTTAGAGTGAACATCTGTTGATAGCCTCATTGACTTTCCTCTTCTATTCTTCCTGCAACCACCACCAACAGGCACGTTTCGTAGGGATCCTCCTTTAGTCCAATACCTTCTACAACCTTTGCAGAAGTATCTCGGTTGTGTTAAACTGTAGTTGTTGTGATAACAAAATTTAGTATTTGAGGAACCACACCGGGGACAACTTGGTGATATCTCAGCATGTTCCTTCCATCCTGTCTCCATACCAGATTGCTTCAAACTTCATAGGCTTCATAAAACTGCCTAACCTTTCACTGGTTCTCTGTCCTGTTCAGTTTGAAAGCAATTAAGAAAGTAGTATAGGAAATTTGAGTGCACCCCAAGAGCAAGAATGGAGGCTTAAGTTTGTTTCAGGTGCACAACTGTTAAGGGAATGGAAGTCTTGGAAATGTGTATGCACTCAAGCACATGAGACAGGCAGGCTTAGTGGATCCGGTGCCGTCAAGGAAGATTTTGGTGGTGTGTAACAGCCCCGGAGGCTAATACACAGTGTCGCTGTTTAGTACATGTGGCACAATTGTACTTGTGTATATGAGGGTGGTAGAGGAAGCAAATGCCTCGAGAGGCTGACTTTGATTTCTTAGAAGAGCAGGCATCCTATATTAAAAGAATATCAACTTGGCAAACTGACACCCGAAGTGTTTCTCCAGAGTCTAATCTTGTACATGTTAATGTCCCCGTCTCAAGTAAACCCCCCCCCCCTGGTGAAGTGAGATCAAATATTGCACTGATATAAATATATAAGAGCTGCATGTACAAGGTTGGATATCAGCAGACTTTTCCCTTTTCCTTTTTAATGAATTTTTTTTTGGTTGTTACATCGTCCATTTATTGCTTCGGCAATCAATGCCAAATGACTACCATTTAATTTAAATAGCACCCAAAAAGCCACAATACTTCAATGGCAAACACCACTTAAAGTTATATCTCTCACTCGGTTAATTAAACAAGTTTGTAAAGACAATGAGCTTGTATCTCAACAGACAGTAGGGTTTCTCTTCTTCCCAGGAGATCTCGTACGTGTTCAAGAGCCTTTCCTTTGTAATAAAAAAGAAAAACAAGTTTGTAAAGTTTGAACTGAGACCGACGGTAAGAATCAATACTGGAGCCAAAAGGTGCTTCCTTATCTTCCCTTGTCTTTTATTTTTCCGAAACATTTGCTCATTTCGTCATAAGAAGAAGCAAGCAAGAACATATCACGTGCGAGTGTCATAACTGTAGAAATGTGGTGTTTCTTAAAAGAGAATGTCTATTAGGAGATACTAGTTATATTTAGTCACTTGAAAAGGAACGTGGGCTCCTCGGATCATGTGAACCTCGTAGATTTCATAAATAATATATATTTTTTGTTAGGAGTCCAAGGGTTCCACTATGACGTTGACTGAGGACACCCAGAAGTTCATCAATTTGAGATGATCTTGCAAACACAATCACAAACAGCAAAGTGTTACAGTAGCAGCATAGCTATTAACTTGTGCTTAAAGCTGTAATCAATATACTATATTAATGAAATTTTTGTATATCTGAATGTGTTTTGAAACTCCCATGGATATATATTTTTAATGGACAGTAACACAATTTGGAAATTAAGAACTCATTGAATGAAAATACTGAAGGAGAAAGTTTTGAAGAGAGGCCAGTACTGAATGGATGAAAGCAATATTAAGCAGCCTGTAAGAAGGTGGGGATTTTGGGTCAGAAGGAACTAGTAAGTGAGAGAGTAGAGGAGGACTCAGAGACCCCCAAGAGAAGGCGAAAAGCATCATTAGTTGAATGGGAGATAACGCTGGAAAGGTCCATCAGATAATCAAATTGTTAATTCATGTAAATGAAGCAGTCACATTAGAAGATCAAACAGTTATGCACGTTTATTCACTCGGATTTCTTCTGCTCTCTTAAAATTCTGCCTTCCTTTTCCTTTTGCCTTTCCTAAATTGGTTAACACTCGTTTTAACTTTCGAAGACTTCATCTTGCGAGTGTCATGTAATATTTACTAACATTCAAAACTCATTTTCACGTCCTTGAGATGTCTTCCACCTAAACTTAAAGATTTCAGAGACAAAGCAATAAGAACTGGATTTAGGCTTGCTTTTATCAACGAATCAAGTTCCTGTTCTTCTCAATCTATACTAACTAATTTCTCAGGCTCCAGCCCAGTTATAACTCTTCTAGTTGTTGGCCGTTTGGTGCCATGGGGGAGTGACGCCAACGACTATCAAGAGGAAAAGGACTTCATGTGATTCTTATTTGTGGTTGCAAGCAGCCAAGTAGTGTGATGAAGACGGGCAAAGAAGCAAACCCAGTCATAGTGCCCATAATGCATGTGGCTTCAATTACTATGGATAGACCATAAGGAGACTAGGCATCAAGGAATTCAATGTTCCAACTGTCCTCGAGCCTTGCTGCAAGATTAAGAGTGATGATTGAACAATAAGTGCGGGAGTTGAAGATTCAAGGCCACACCAGCCACCATAAGCTTCTCTCGCTTCTTTTCTTTCTTTTTCTTAGTACTTCAGATTAAGTAGAACTGAAACTAGCTACATCTAAAGGCTATCCCCATAGCAGTAACTCTCGAAGATGAATCCATAAACATTAGGAGACTGTCCCATACTTGCCGGATATCCAGATTGCTAGATCCAACACCAGCTATAAAACCAGCACATTGGTTACTCTCCCTTGGAACATGCAGAACTCTGTCCGTCTAAAAGCCCACAACTCTGCTCTTTCGAAGTTATCCCGTGTAGACCGAGAAGCCTTGCATACAGTTTCCCCATTCGGTCTCGTACCAAACCTCCCACCCCAGGAGGACGCCCTTGGACAGCAAATGCTACTGTGTATTTAAGAGTATAGTTGTGTTTAAAATAAAAAAAATATATTCAGAAATATATTAAAATAATATTTTTTATTAAAAAATAATTTTTAATATTAATGCATCACAATAATATAAAAACATAAAAAAAATTAATTTGAAGAAAAAAAATTCTTTTTAAATTGTCCGCAACCCATAACATCTCACACTAATTCCCATCAAGCTACTATACAGATTCTAGTGTCTTCCACGATGTTAAGCTAAGAAGGATTCCCAGCAACCAAGTCCAACAGCTTGCTACACTAATCAAAGATCATGAGATTTCAAAAGGATGCTATGATAATTCTCTAAGTTGAGGGGTGGGGGGGAACATATGCAGCCATCAAATTTGCACATGAAAAATGATTTAACAGATACAAAACACAAACGTTACATTTGATGTTTGATGAGGTGACAAGTTACTTCTGTTTCTTCTTAACTTGTAGAGACTGTACTTGAGGACCTGGTCTCTTCTTTGCAAATGTACTGGTTCTGCTTTCTAATTCTCCGTCACTGTCATCATCCTCGTTACAATCTCTAGCTGATACCATGGAATCCTCAATAATTTTAGCAGCTCTTCTCTTTCCAGCTTCCAACTTGGCATATAACCTCCTTTCGACAGGGTCATTTGATAGTCTGGCTTTAGAATGGCGTGGAACTTCTTTTGCACCAAGTCCGAGCCTAAAAAATCATGCAAAGATTTCTTACATACAGCTCATAATGGCGCAGCAAAATCCTCTATTGAAAATGTAACGATGGCTATACTACCTAGAAGGCCGGCCCTCCAATTCTACTTCTGCTGGTTCATCTTCTACAGCCTTGCTCATGTTATTGACCCATTGTCCAGCCTGCACACAGCAATGTTAAGGAACAAAAGGAAGAAAAAAACACAAAAGAGGTAAAATTTCTGCTGCACTTCCACTAGATTGAAAGTCTATACTCCACTTCTTCCTGAATGTACGATGTCATTTGCTATTTTCTTATGAACAGAATACAGTTACTAAAAACAATCACCAAACCTCATGATTCATGGAAAATATGAGGTTTCTGTTTCACTGACTATAGTGGACTGCTCAACACGTTCAAAAATTTCCCATAAACAGCAACTTGAAATTGGTAAACCTGATAGTTACTAATAATTGAATCACAGCATTGAAGCCTCTCTCTCTCTTATGCTTTCTAGGGTGTTGAAAAACTAACCAGTGTAAGGGAAGAAAGGGGAAAACCACACATAAAAATAAGCAGAACTATAGTATAAAAAAAACATGAAAAGAGAAGGATTTTGTTACCATTTTGAAGGCATTGTCTAATCTGACAATCTGTGCAGGGGGTTTTTTCTGCGCTGCCTCCATGCTCATTGCTATTTGCTACTCTTTTCAATTAACTTGCACTTGCGATTCTATAATTTTCCATTCATCCAATGCTTTGAAAACAAGTTTGGGGAAGCTAGAGTTCCAAATTCACCTGATATGAAGCAGAAAATTGGAAGGCGAAAGATGAGAAACATATCTGTCAGTGGAGATAAACTAGAGAGAGTCGGTATTCATGCTTGTGCGTGTGTTTGGTTTTGTGGAACTGCATAGTACTAGATGGATGCTGGTGCTTTTTCTTATTCTAGGGAGGGAGTGGATTGTTTTGTTGTGGCCTGAAGAACCTGAGCCGTCAACCCACTAGGTTAATGATGTACTACATGAAACTGATTCAGCTAGCTGAATTTAAGTCTGCCTCAATTTCACACAAATTCCAACCACAATTTCAACATAATTTTTAATTATCCAAAAGGCAAATCACAATCTAAAGGCTTAAAAGTTCAAATTGACAAATATAATTCAAATATCCAAAATACAATTAAAAAAAATAAGTATCAAATATCCAAATGACAACAACCATAACTCATAATTAAAAAAGTATCAAATATCCAAATGACAAAAACCATAACCCATAATTTAAAAAACACAAGTTTCTTCAATATGCGGAAATGGCATTAAGATGCACACAAAGTTGGTGTAGCATTGGAGTTCCCTGGATTGAATCAAAGTTTTAAACTTCGTACATAGAAAACTATATTTCAATGTTTGCAAAGAAATACCATATGTGCAGCAACTTCCTTGACCCAGCTCATTCTTAGGGTCTTTGTTAATGTATTTAATGTCCAAAATGCAACATAGTAGTTCTAAAGTATCAATAAGGACCATATTTCAATTGGTCTCATGCATCATAAAACCGAAATTCATTTTTTTATTACAACATGTTTATAATCTTATGATCTCATAAATAGAAGTTTGAAACATTCCATAATCTAATGGGTAAAATGGAAACAAAAAATCTCTTGCAGTATTAGTATTAAATAGTCTTATTGTATGAACTAGCCTATTTCTTAAGACATTGAGGAAGATAATTTAATTTTTCACAGGGGATAGCTCAGCGAAGCTATTATGTAAAAAGGTAATAATAAGTAAAAGAAGTTGCCACCTAGTATTATAATAATTAAAAACCCTAACTAATTTTTTAAATGTTCTAGGTAAAGAACTGATTATGTTCAAAAAAACAAAGATAAAATCACTCTAAAATAATCTACCTAAGGTAAGTTGTTTCGTGTTCATTTTTACAGATAAAATATACTTATTGTACTTGTATGCTAAGGTTTTGCCTAAACTATGCCTGTGTTAATTGTAAGAGGTAAAGGTTTCTAGGACATAACATAGTGATTTGGGATCCAAACCTAGCAAAATGGCCTCATCCTCAATTTAAAAACTCAGGCGCGGAATCAGGAAAAAAAAAAAAAAAAAGGTAAATTAGGCTTTGACCCATTCCCCTTGCTTACGTGATTTGTATTTTATTTTTATAAAGTTCTAAATAGAACCCTTTTAAGGATTTTACCGATCTTTAATAAAAACAAAACCCAATATTTTTTGAAACCTCAAAGTTTCAACTTCTATGGAATTGAACCCTCTTAAGGATTATACTACTCACAGATTGATTCTTTGATGGAAAAACAAACTTCTTTTAGAAATTTCATATTTAAAAACAAACATGGGAAAAAAAATTTAGGGGCCAAGAACAGGTTTATGACAAAGTGGTTTGCTATCGGGGTCAGAACAATAAAAAGTTGGTCCATTCCTCCCATACCTAAACAAACTAACAGTGAGCTTCCAAGGGTTTTAGGGGAACATTTTCTTTACAGAGAAATTAAAATAATCTATCATTACTATCATTTATGAATGTTCATATCATAACCTTAAGACAACTACTAGTAGCCTAGCATTAAAGCATGACAATTCAAAATCTAGAACCAGCCTAGACAGATCGTTTACCAGAGGTGAAAAAAAACCCTTCTCTTTTCATCATCTTAAGAGACAAGATTGATGCATCAACCTAACCTAGTGTTTATATGCTGCACAAGCACACAAAGACACGCTAGGCAACACAAAGTGCAAAGTAAATAAAAACACTCGTTTGCTTTGGAGACAAAAGGCACCCGTATAAGAAAGCATTCGTCAAGATGTAATATTTTAACGAGGAAGCAGCTGGTGAATAAGGAAACAAAACAGCAAAGCTAAAAGAATCATAATAAGCAAATACATAAACAAGTAAAATCCTCAGATTGAGAGTTCGATTATAAAGGAAATTAAAGGGAACCTATTGGAGTCTTGAGGCTTACTAAAAGAAGAAGACGTTCTGGTTGGTGGTGGGGTGCTGCTAGTGCTGACGAAGAGGAGCAGCGGCTGAGAGATCTTGCTGCTGGAACGGTTGTGGGTGTTGCTGATGGAAAGACCTGGTGGATTAGTTGATCGGTGACTAGAGCTACTGTGAAATTGTTGTGACAACAGAAACGGCGTGAGAGAAGCTGCTGACTTTAAGGCCGGATTTTTGTGGAACAAAGGCTACGGTTGAGAGAGCAGGAACGGCTGGGTTTTTTCTTTTCTTTTCTTTACTTTTTGTTTTTTTATTTAGGTTTGTGGGTATTTTTTAATTTAATTTTTAATATTAGCAAATAATCTTTAAAAACATCAAAAAAGTTAATTTAAGAAAATTAATTTTAAAAAAATTAAAATACTTCAAAAACAAAATATTTTATAAATGTTTATGCATTTATATTGTAGACATCCCCTACGAACCAGAAATGAAAAAATCTTTTTTATTTTTTTTTCTCTTTCATCCTTTGTCATCTTAACTCCTTTTCCCCTTTTTTTCCTCTTCTTTCATCCTTTATATTTTTATAAAACAAATAAAAATACATAAAAAAAGTGATAAAAATTAAATGAGCTTCAATATTTTAAAAACATGGGAAGGGAGGAAATTAGGCTGAAAACACAGTTTAAAAAATAGCTTTAATTTTAAATTAGTTCAGATTTTAGATTTATTTTTAAAAAATTACAAGTTGAAGTTTTCTTAATGCCACTAAGATTTACATTTAACTTTAAAGTCCATAAAATTAATCAAAGTATTCATAAATTAACCAGACAACCACATTAATTAAAATATATACTTCATCTTTAAAATTGGACACTTTCACTTGCACGGTTTCTGTATATCTTAGTTCTATACATTTCAGTTGCAGAATGGAAAAATAGAAGAGTTACATATATATACAGTTGCAGAATGGGAGTCACCTATAGTTGCAGAATATTTATATTCCATTATCCAGGTAACCCTCCCATTCTGCAACTCAAACTGCATCAGTGAAGGTGTCCACTTTTGAAGATGAGGCAACATCTTGAACCAAAACCTCATGGATTTCGCATAAAAATGCTTCCGAGATCACATCAACAATCTAACTCAAGAACATAAAGGAGCTACAAGGAATTAACTAGACCTAGGAAAGCACAACTTCCTACCCTAACACAAATTTAGACAACCATGACCCTTCACAGCAATCAAGAGTGAAATGATGGAAAGATTCTGACTTCTTCTGAGAACAATAAGATGGAAAGATTCTGACTTCTTCTAAGAACAATAAGATAACCACATTTGATTATCTACTCATATAACAGTTTCAAGTTATAAGACAACTAATCCTACAACTTCATACAGTTTACAGCATAATTGTATCATATTTTGGAGAGGTAAACAACCAATACTGGGAACCTGGAAGCCAACATTGTCATCTTCGGAAAAAATAACCAGATTATAAGCAATTTAATGATAATTTACAGTACAACAAGAATAAATGACATCATATTGTACAGCATTTATGCAAAAAAATTCAGTGGACAGGGCTGAAAAACAATTCTTGCAGAATGAAATAATTGAAGCTGGGACTTGATGCAACATGGACACACAGTTACAGCTCCGTTGAATGTACCCTGAACAAGCTAACGAGATCAAAATTTAAATCCACAGACTGATGCTATTGCTGGCCCAGTCTTTCCTGTAAACAAGAAGAAAAACATGAATATTTAAGAGACAACTATCATCACAATACCTCAAATCTCATAAAAACCAACTGAAAGACCAAAAGGATTGAACGATAGGAATAGCTCAACACCACACCTCACAATTCAGGATGACAAGGGAAACTGAAACTGGACCCAAATTAACTACTTGGTTTGGATTTTACTTCTAAAAGCATAGGTTTGGTCTTGATTCTTTTTATATATCACCAACTGCTACACTGATTTACACATCATATGATCTTATTTTGGCATAGATGGTAGTGATCAATCTTGTAACAGAACTCTCAAGTGCAGGGTAGTTTTACAACTCTTTCAAGGGGTTGAGAGCCTGAAACTTAAATCATGTGGTTTGTTTTGACTTGGTTCAGTTATGGCTGGTTTGGTTTGATAATAGTCAGCTTGACTTTAAGCTCTCGCCTAAAAACTGAAATTTGTTTATACAAAGGCTTGAATTATTATTGTAACTTCACAGTTTCAACATCAGTAAGAAACAAGAACTAGCACATAAGAGTTGGAAAAATGAGGAAGAAATTTAATGACAATAACCTGAAGCATCTGCATTAATTTTGGATTTTGCTCCAAAAGCCGGCACAGCTCTTCCTTGTTACTCAATAAAGACTGCCATAAAACAAGAGAATTAACTTTTAAGGTGAAATAAAGCATGTACATTTCAAAACCATAAACTATGTTCCTTGTCTGTAAAATGCAGGTACCGTGATAGCTTTTGGATCCTTGAAGTACTCCTGTAACGACATTCCAAGATCTTGTTGCTGCTGGGATGAAACATCTCCCTGCTGATGTATAACATGTGGCTGTGCATGCTCAACTAGCTGCTGCCTTGACTGAGAAAGCTCTTGCTGCTGAGCTTGATAATGAGCATGCACAGAAGGGAGTTGTGGTTGTTGCAGCATTTGTAATTGATGGCCTTGCATTTGAATAGGACTTTGAAACGACCCCCCTTGTTCCAGCTGCTGAGAAGATTGTACAAGTGACCAAAGATGTTGAGGTGGCTGGGGTGGACGTCGAAGCGGAGGCTGCAGAGGCTGCAGCTGATGTATTGACTGAGCAGAAGGCTGAGGAATGGAGAGATTTTGCAAGACATTTGGACTCTCGCCTTGCTGCTGGGTGGGGATGCTTCCATAAGGAGTCACAGGGATTGTAGCTGGCCTACTGAAAACCATGGGTGGCATTAGAGGAGGTGGCATATAAGAAGTTAAACCAGCACCCGACACAGAGAGATTTCCTAATCTCGGATCAATTGGTGGTGAAGTAGAGGTCTGGGGAAGCTCATTTGTTCCAACAGTATATACTGAACATTGAGAAGTAGAAGGATTTAAAGAAGGTAAATTATATGGACTAGATGAGAAGGGAAGTGGTGTAGGAGGAAGTGGTGGGTGAGGTCCGGCAGATCCACTGGGAGAAGAGATAGAAGCACGTGAATACTTGGAATCTGGCATCTGAATGGAAGGATTGCTACCAAATGCAGATAGATAATCTGACTGAACCTGCAAAAGAGGGGAAAGTGTGATTACACAAATGCAGAAGAACACGTGGTAGCAGCAGGATAGCAGATAAAATTTCTTTTAAATCGACAGCATATCTTATCTTACTTGGAAGGCTGCAGGAAGTGGAGGCTGCACCTCTGTTCCAGAGTTAACATAGGGGGATGACTGAGTTGGGCCTGGATCATGATTCTGAGGTATCATGGATGACATTGCTGGAGGTGGCATTGGAGGCAAAGGTGGCTGATTCAGAGGAATTTTAGAGTCATAAAGTCCTCGAGATCCTGAAGAATGCTGCAAGCTGTTCTTCATATAGAAATTTTGTGGGGGCATCCTTGAATCAACTGGAATCTGATGAGGAAAACCTGAAGTACTTGCAGCTGAAATAGAATCAAAGCCAGCAGAAGTCTTAATGGTATTCTTTGCATCATCAGGTTGCTCAAAAAACTTCTTATCCGAAGAAACACTTGGTTCTCGTGTCAACGGCATTTCAGGTCGAGAAACAGACATCCTTGAAGAGAATTCGCTTTGGGTGTTCTCATCAACATGAGATGCTAATGGCGTGTGTGAATGAGAAAATTGATTGTTTCCATTAACATCACTCTCAGTCTCTTCAACAATAGAGTGGGGAGAACTTTGGCCACCTATGACAGGGGCTAGCTGCTCCAGATTAACATCAGGCTGAGGAAAAGGCAATTTGTCATCAGATTCAGACTCCTCACCATCAAAAACAATATCTATTCCCTGAAGATCATCATCCAGAACAGTTTTCAATTGCTTAGACTTGTTGTCTTTTTCCTTATCTACATCGTTCGCAGGGGTTGCATTCTTAACCTTTGCTGAAGGTTCCCCAACAACAGCTATCACTGGATTCTGACGTTCTCTTTGCCTGGCCATAAATTCATCCACATGAATTGATGGAGGTCTTCCACCTGTAGATCCCACTCGCTGGACTGCTATAACATTTGAATTGCTAACACCATCAACACTTCTTTCTCTAGCAACATAGTCATCAACATGCATGGATGGAGGCCTACTGGTATTTGGCTTGCGCTGCCTAAAGGTGTCCCTGCGAGTTGGACCAGAAGGAGCAGTCGATGAACCCATTCCCCGTGAAAATGCATTTTGTCCAGTAGCTTCAGCCACTGAAGTTTCTCCCTTGACACGCTTACCAGAACCATCTAATGATGATAATTTCCTTTTCATAGAAGGATTCTGGGACAATCTATCAGGTAGGGTTTCTGGACATTCCCACAGAAATTTATCTCCAAGGCCTCCTAGGTAAAGGCAACCATCAAACTTTTCAGCAGTGCCATCTGCCATCTGATTTATTCTTGAATGAACCAGAAGCTCATTTGATGGTAGAGATTGAATGCCTTCACTGCTCATAATGTCATCTATTGTAACTGAACCAGTGGGCTTCTGCAACAATAGCAACAATGACTTCGCAATATCTGAAGCCTGTAAATTGACGACACCCAGTCAGCTTCCACAAAACCAATGATGATAAAAGAAGTAATTTAAAGACAAACATTTTAATCAACTTACTTGATACAAACTTTCCCTCATATCTGTAGCTAGATAGCCATCATCATTTAACTTTGAACTCAGAAGTGTAATCATTTCCAGTATGAAACCTATGTTCTCTGGAGAGGTATCTGTCCCATCCATATCATCATGGATACCGAAAAGGTTTTTTATCGCAGCCACCCCATTCAAATTCAAATTACTAAGAGAAGAATAAGAAACTATCAGCTTAATGGATAAATGACTTGGCATATCATTACAGGAACAAAAGTTGATGATGAATCCTATATCATAATAAATTATTCAAAACCATGAACAGAAACCTAGAGACAAGAAAAAAAATCCCTTCATTGCCAAAACAGACCTGGCACAAAATTTGAAATGGTTTTATTGATAACCAGGATCCGAAAGTTATCAATGAAGCCTAGAACCTGTGTTGTCAAAGGCAAAAGGCGCTATGCTATAAATTAAAGAAAATAAATGTATAATATTAACTTTAAAATATATATAAAATACCATAACATATTCATATAAAGTTATATTTCTCATTAGAAAATCAAAAGAAAATATAAAATATTGTAAATGGACATGTGAAGAGAGTGACAAAGGAATAACATGGGGTGAGAGGAAGAGAGCGAGAGAAAGAGTGAAGAAGAAAGAAATTAAGTGAGAATGAAAAAAAAGACAAATATTTTTATTTTTTTGTACCTTAATCTTTGTTTTCTAGAAAAATACCCCTAACTTGTTTTTGTGGTAGATTAAAATGGACAATTAGGTCAAAACATAAATCAGTTAAAAAGAAAAATCCAGCCAATAGGCAGGCAAGCAATGGTGCTTCATTAAAATCATTGCCTGAGGTTATGGCCTCGCCTCTCCTGTACCGCTTAGGCAAACACCCAAGTGTCTTTTGACAACACTGCCTATAACATACAGAAATTATTCAAATGCGATAATAAACCTTGCACAAAAAATTGAAATAGTTCTCTGCTAACAGGTATACAAAATAATATAAACACATAGCTGCTAACAATGTTATCTATCTTATTTGACATTCATAGAAAATAATTGTTTATTGTATGATATATGTTCAGAATATACTTTTCATTAAATAAAAACCAGTTATTAATACCAAACATAGACAAACAGTCTATTTGGCGTTTAATCGTTGTGTTCTCCATCCTACCTATAAGTATCCTCATTTGTTCAGTACATCTAATTCCTCTTATATCAAAGGAGTTTCATATCTCATGCAATCATCACAAATGGTGACAATGCACTAATAATTGTTTATCATATGATAGATGTTCAGAATATACTTTTCATTAAATCAAAACCAGTTATTGATACCAAACATAGATAAACAGTCTATTTGTTGTTTAATCGTTGAGGGTTCTCCATCCTACCTGTAACATTCCTCATTTGTTCAGTACATTTAATTTCTCTTATATCAGAGGAGTTTCATATCTCTTGCAATCATCATGAATGGTGACAATGCACTATGGCTGTCAGACTAAAAAACTCAAAACAGGCTCTCTTAATGCTTCTAAGATTATTCATTGCATAAATGAGTTCAGCTTGGTAACTGCTTGATTAGAAAGGCCAAGGAAAATTGTGAATCAAGCTTGTCAAATTGTCACGAAATCAGCCAGAAACTAAAAAACCAAGCACCATTTTTCTTGATTGGGCTCTCAAACTCAACCACATCAGTGAAGTTCAAACTACTACCAAAAAGAAAATGTGGACAAGGTCAGTGAATTAGATGACGCTAGTAAAACCATATATCAATGAATACAACTTGCAAATTATGGTCAAATTCAAGCATCCAAAAAATATACTACAAGCATATGCAGATTATAGGGTTTTCCAACATAAATACACTTCATAAACTACTAAAACAATAGCATATTACTAAATAATCCTAGTCAACCATTAAAATTATGCTCCAATTCATGGACCAAAAAAACGAGCTGACTCACCATTTACTATCCACGCAAAAGCACAAAGCACCAATAGATAATGTAGTAACAGCCTCAATTGCACAAATTGAGGCGTCATCTTTTGAATCCACTGATTCCAACAACCTAATCCAGCAAGAAAGCAAAGGAGGATGCTTTCTCCATTCAATGTCATCCAAATTATAATTCCCATTCCTTTCCTGTCCTTTTACAGATTCATGTTCCTCAATGCTGGTGTTGATGTGATGCAAAGTCGTCACACAAGCACTTTGACCTTCATTGCAGGAACCTAAATCTTTAAAGAATGCAAGGCAAGAAAGCAACTCTTTTCCAACCGGTAAGACCTGAAAAATGAGGGCATTCCCAGTTATTGGTCGACTCAAATGAAGCAAGACACAAGTTCCTCTCAAAATCTTTCTGGATAAGAAACGGCAAGGTGATCCAAAATAATTAACAGCAAGAATCTAACCCTTTCCCTTTCCAAACCAAAAGCCCCAAAGATTCTCAGTCTTACACATCCTTAAAGTTTTTTCAAGTTCTCAGACACTAGCAACATAAATATCAGAAATACACTTCCTTAGCAAAGAAGACGACCAACCAATTGACACAAACAGTTTATATGTTAGCACTTCTTCAATGTATAGAAAGGAACAAAGAGTTACCTGGCAGAACTTAAGCAGATATGGTAGAATCAATGAACAGTCTTTAGCACTTAAACTTGCAGAACTGTGCCAAATACACCACCAACAAGTTTAGTAAACATAATGTCAAATCCCATCATGTCAGGGGGGGAGGCAGAACAGAGAATGCACATAAACATTATCTTATGTTTACTCACAAATCATGTCTCACGGGGTACGGTAAAGGTGTTCGAGGAACACAAAGAAGTGAGAAGGACTTGAACACGGGACAGCACCAACTGATCAAAGTAAACCCAGACTTGGCTGAAATTTTACTATCTGAGATCTGTTTTCCATCTGAACCGATAGCAACTAAGCACCTTTCCAGCACTTTTGTTAGCATCTCAGCAATGCCTTCCTCCAGTAACAGTTCCTAATAACAACAAAAATCAGTTAGTGAAACAAGTTGCTGATATGAGGTTTACATGTGTGTGTGTGTGTTTGTTTGTGTGTGTGTGTGTTTTTGTGTGTGTTTGTGTGTGTGTGTGTGTGTGTGTGTTTGTGTGTGTGTGTGTAAGAGAGAGAGAGAGAGGGGAAGGGGTAAGGGAGGGAGGATTAAAAGCAGAAGCCAAAAACTAATTGGTACACCACAGAAGTAACAAACCTTTGCACATGGATGTTCCAATATGCTCGCAAGAAAATCAAGATATCTGTAAACCTGAAAGAGAGAACAAAAATAAATAAAAGATACAAGTGAAAAATAAAAATTTGGTAGTTGCAGACACAAGAACCTTGTAAGCATCAATCTCTGATGGAGAAGTCAAGTCAGAAAGATGATTGCGGATGCAGCATAAAATGGGCTGCAGAAGCAAAGAAGCATACTCAATCTTTTGGCAAGCAATTCGAATTATGAAAACCCGAAGCATGTCTTGAATGACCACCAATGCCTGCTCAAAAAAAAATTCAAAAGAAATTAAAAAGTAAGCTGAAGTCGCGCATAGAAACACTTGTTTTTATTCAAAAATGGAAATTGTTACTTCAGAGGTACACTAAGAAGGAATACATACAGATATAGCATAATGTTCAATAATCTGTGCAATTTTATCGAGATGTGGTGTCAGTTGGTTAAGCAGTTTCTCACGGTGTGAAGTCTCCAGATACCAGTCAACCTGTTTCTCCTTCTGTGGCCCCAATAATGTCCCAACAGCCAATTTTCTTAGCGCACTTAACATGGGCATTCCATTTTTCCAAAGCCAGACACCTTCTTCAGGAAATAAATCATTCTTGCAATAAAATTAGAGGGAAAAACTAGTCAAACACTTGCATAAAAATGGACACTACTTGGAAAATAATTCACTTCAAAATGATCACTAAATAGAATTATTTCTCATCATTCAAACAATGCAATTAGAGATCCATGACAACTTACAAGTAAATAGTGTCGAAAACACAACATTGATCATTGACTTTTAGATGGAAAAATATAAGCGTAATCTGAACCAAATACAATTACTCGGACAGAAGTCAACATATATGACCCAAATGTGCAACTGTTCACACCTAACAAAGCTGATAAGTAAACTAGAGATATGTGACTGATCCACAACTCAAGCAAGCCCTTGAACATCAGGCCCAATCATGCAATTGTTTAACATCACAAAACTGATTGGGTGAAGTGATATATAATGATAACTTTCTTACCAGAAGACACAACAAACTACAGGTTTCCTTTGGACCCAAGGCCAATAGTGAAGTAGCTTGAACATTTGCAAGAAGAGAGTGGAAAAGGCCAGGAGTCCAGCCATATAAGGGCCAACAAGTAAGTGCTGATACAACAAGATGGCAGAGAGCTCCAAAACCAAGTGCAGAATCAGGATAGGGAGAGGATAAGTCTGCAGCACTTGCAGCTAGCTTTGGACTGCAAGCACCATGATTCAGTTGAAATATGCAGGCAATGGAAGCACAACTATAGGCAAACATGAGAAAATGCCAAGTTACCTAACTTCTCTGTGCAGTCGCAAAAGGGCATTCATTAGTTTTGTATTCCTGTGCTGCTCTTTAGCTTCCTATGAACATGACAGCAAATCAACTCCATTAGCAAAGACTTGAAAAGTCATTTAACTTAAACAAAATTAACTAAAAACAAAGTGGAAAAAAAAAAACCAACTACAAAACACAGATTTTGAATTAGACACTCCTTATATAGTCATATACTGTCACACAAACAATTTGCACTCTTTTTCGTCTCTTTGTGATCAGTAAAAAGTGTTCTAGAAAAATACATAAACCTACATGTCCCTAGCAGCTCTTAGGGCCCAATATTTTTCAATCACATTATGTCCAGGCAAAGAAATAGAAAGGGCAAAGCTGTATTATATCATAATATAAACCAACACACCAGGCAACCACCTAGACTTCTGCCAAGAATGTAGCTCAAGGTTGCTGTGCCATTCATTTAGACTCATCTCAAGTTAGCCCAGTTCATAATTTCACAAATAGATTCGTACCCTAAATAAGTGTTCATCGTCATTCATCTGCATGTCTACTTCAAATAAAATTTCCTTTCAAAGAAGATCAAGGTGGAAAAGTAAGAGATCTATCAAGAGAGTCATCACAAAAAGCAACTCACTTGTAATTTCTGCAAAAGATTGATCAGCAATACCAGAGAAGGTACCAAAAGATCAACCAAGCTCTGCTCACGATTACGTTCCAATAGCAAATCAGATGTAGAATTGCGTTCTGTACCCTCATCAACAAGGTAATCTGTTCAAGGCAACATGGAGTTCATGTCTCATATATAAAATTGAGGCTAATCACTAGAAATTAAAAAAAAAATGAACAGAAGATTAAACCAGTTATATTCCCTTTTATAAGCTTTTAATTGGTTTTAAGATAAAACAAGAAATTTCTTCTAAAAAACCAAGAGGAGAGACAAAAACAGCAGGAAGAAAAGGTTGATAATGCATCCTCCAAACATACTAATAAGAAATAGCTCTCCTAAAAGCTAAAGCAAGGCAACATAAAGAAGCCACAAAATACCCAGTTCATACAAAATTTTATAAACTCTTACATACATATTTCGCTTATATAATAAACATACTGAAAACAAATTTAGTAACTAACCATAACTGTTTGATGACCTTTCAAGCATCAAGCTGCACTTGATCAGAATTGCATAAATAACTATGAGAGCACCTTCATCATACAGAGCAGCAGCAACAGTCTAACAAAAGAACTGCAATGAGATAACTCACAAATTTGTCATAGTATTATGGATGAAAAGTACAGTTACATACTGAGTTTTCTGACACAAAGGCCAGTATCCGAATGGCTGTTGTCATCTGTGTTATGGATGAGTCACGAAGAGGATTATCCTCAAAAGACTTATCAGAGATCAACTTTCCAAGATTATCCATAACATTTATGTCTGAACCACCCAATGCATCTCCAACAACTTGCTCAACGTCTGTCAAATCAGCCACCAAAATGCTGGTGGAGGTTAAATGGGCATCTCCACCAGAAGCCAACACAGCAGAATATCTTAGAAGACCAATAGCCCCGTTTTTATGATAAACTACACCAGCATCAAACCACTCCAACAGTCTAGTTGGAGTATCTTTCCGATTGGAACCAGGGGAAGAAGAATGTAACGCTTTATGAAGTTCCATAGCATGTCCAATCCAAGAATCAAGGGAAGATGCAGTTGAATCAGTGACAATGACTTCAAAAATCTCTGCAGCCGAGTGAAAAATTGCAAGATTTATCGGAGAAGCTCCTGCAGACACAAAATCCCAACCAATCCATGCCCGTTATACAAGTAAACAAGTAAAACCCCCAACAATTTAAAAATTAATTGCAAGAGTTCTGGACTACCACTAGCAACTGGCTCTGACTCCTTGACAGAATGCAAGGCTTCAATCAAGATTGAAATGGCCTAACCAAAAAAAAAAAAATTGAATATTAGTCTAAGGAAAAACTAAGATATCTATTCATAAAACTACTCAAGTTATCGCACAAAATTTTTTATATATAAAGATTCAACCTATAACATTTCATGGAAAAAAGGAGTTAAATTTCAACATTACTTGATATTATTGCATCTTCAACATTTAAATCATGCATGCATCCATGCATGCTGCCTTAACACTTCTGATTTAGTGTCTATGCAATTTAAATGGAATTGGAACTACTTGCTGCAAGGCAAGTTGACATCACATATTTATCATACCTCAGGAAAATATCCCAGAACCAACAAAGCCTGGCGCCCACAATCTGACCTGTACATCACAAACAATAATGTATCAAAACCATAAACAGTGTATTTAAAGATAAAAGTTTTCTAAGCAAAAAAAGCCCTGCAGTTCCACCTGGAAAGGCCACAAAGCTCCCACAACACCCATAGAAACTCTTCAGGATGTGGAGTTGATATTAGCAAACGATCAATAGCATTAACCTGCAAGAAAGAGAAAATCTAGATAAATTAAATACTTGGATGTGAGGTTCAAATGAAACTTAAATCCAGATAAAACAGAAACCATGAACTCAAGTAAGGGAACTAACCACTCTCAAATGCGTCTCAACAATCACTCCAACTTCATGTGGACTGCAAATGAAACCCTTGGACAATAAAACAGATGCATAACGTAGAGGAACACATTCTTCCCTATTCATACCACCCACACCCCTTAAAGCATCAATTAGTGTAGTGCAAAGCTCGGGGTAATTTAAGAGAAAAATTAAACCTGGAAAAGAAACCAATATTTATTAAACCAATCTCACTTCCTGTGAAAAAAGTAAATTGGACTTCAAGAATTAAACCTGAGCGACACATAAGAAGTGAAAGAAGTATGGCCCCAATAGTTGATGTGATATCAACAAACGTATCCATGGCATCTACAGCTTCTGAACGCAATATGGGGGACGACAGCAGTGCAGCTGACAAAGGAAGAAAGCCTTTCTCCTGCTTCCAAGAAGACATTTTGAATATGATGAAACAACTGGTAATTTGAAGATTAAAGCATCATACAAGCCAACAAAAACAGCACTATTACAAGAGCTCATGAACCCCTCATGATATCAATAAGAATTGAGGGTTTTCTTTTTTTGAGGGGGGAGGCGCTCAAAGTGAGGATGCCTAATCCTGACATAACTGCTAGCACAAAAAGTGGTTTCTAGGAAATTCTGCAGCCCATCTAGGATATAAAAATCTCTACAAGATATATCATCTAGCTAACAACATTGTTGGTAAAAGAAAGTATATTGTGTAAAATAATTTGTTCTTATGGCTTGTGTGGGCTGCATGTACCAACTAGCATAAACACATTTTTTATTTGGTGTCAAAACATATTAAAGAATGAAATCACACATTAGAAAATGTTTTCTAGCATTTTTAAATTGCTTCTTATATTGAGCCTCGTAAAGTTAATGACAAACTTGAACAGATTAAACTTCAATAAGATTAGTGATAGAAGAGTAAAACAGAATGGTTGATAAAAAAACATTAAGATGTCTTTATCAGGTTTTAGGACATTTCATTTCCATTCTCTCTTCCATCTCACATCCCTCTATTTCTGTTATATATCTCCCTGGTTCTATGACCAACTATTAAAAAGCCTGGCTTGCTTGTTTTAAGTATTTTATATTATAAATCTTACTGTGAAAGGGACAAACTGTGTCCCAAATTCAAAGAATGATGATATGAAATATCCCATATTCTGCAATTATATAGCTCATGCATCTTTATGCGGAACTTAGTTTCAAAACATTTCATATCTAGTAGAAATTTGAGTAAACTACATTCTTGCTCTTATAGATTAATCAGTGTCCCACTGCAACGCCCACAGTTTAAAATTTCCCAAAGTTATCCCTGTGGTGCTAATAAGTTTCAGTTTTTCAATTTTACAAAGTAAATAGCTAATAAAAAGCTGATTTTTATATTTTTATTTTATCTTTTCTTGCTTTTTCTCTGATTGTTTCCTCTCAAGTCTCCATATATATTATCATGTCACACAAATGAAAACCAAATTCAAAAAGTACGCTATTGAATCCCCAAGTGTAACAATAGAGCTTTTAGAACTAGAAGGGTGACTTTAAAAAATTTTATATTGTCATAGTAGAGTTAGAACATTGGTGAATCTATAATAACAAAAATTGAGTTCCCACTAAACACTTTTGTCTGGATTGACTAAGATAATGAGCTTGAAGTTTTTTAATTCAATTTAATCGATCAAGAAGCAATTAATCCTTTCTTTATCATATTAATATGAACCCAGAAAATCAAAAACTGATATTAACAACAAAATTTCCTTAATCTGACTACTCTCCATTTTCATTTTGATTGATTTGAAAGAAAAAAAATTCATAATGAGTAATTAGACGGTAAACTTGAATTGTAAGGAAATATTACTAGAGCCTTAAAATCCCAAAATTGTGTTATTTGTCATCAAAATGATGAGTCTCACTGTGACCATTTTTACATCACCCCTTTGCGAGGGACATGTGGTTCAGATTGTTCATCTATGGCGGTGGATTTCATTATAATCTCTTTTGTAGGTTTCATGAGGAAAGATTGTAGTTTTGTATCATTTTTCTTCCTATGATGTACCTGGTAAGAAAGAAATGCTAGAATTGTTAAAACCAATACCCTTCAAGACAATTGTTGAGTGATAGGATAGTTTTCCTTTCTTCTTGGAGGTCCCATGCTTCAGGTTCCTCAGCTAATACCCACCAAGATTGACTTCTCTTTTATGACATGTTTTTGTTTCCATATTTCAGAGGATGACTTATTCATTATCATGCTTTAGTATCTAGATTTAGCCAATTAATAAAATTTTCTTTTATCTAAAGATTCTAATTGTTCACTTAATCATACTCTGATAAATATTACAAGATCATATCAAATTCAAGCAGCAGACCCACTACAAATCCTAGTTAAAAGTGCAATTTAACAACCTTAGCTAACAAAAAGTAAAATCCATAGGCTTGACATCACTTGCTGAAAGCTGCATGATAATAGCTCATGGCACCATCAAGCATAGAAATGGATACAGGAAGGAAAATGCAACACAACTACCTGCTCCACATAAGTCATTTGAGCCTTTGTGCTCATGTCTATAAAAGTGATTATTCTAATTATAATACAGTTGAAGACCAATAACTCATCACACACAATGCATAAATGAGCACAGTAAAAGTTCATTTGGTATGACTTATGAAAGGTAACTTTTGATTTAGCAAATTTTCATGTAATTCAACTCATTTCTGCTCAAGTTATGTAGAAAAATAACTTTTGATTTAAATCAAAAGTTATTTTTCTACATAACTTGAGCAGAAATGAGTTGAATTACATGAAAATTTGCCAAAATATGAAAAGAAGTAACTTTTTTGAATAAGGAAAGTAGTTTAGTTAGAATCCATAAGTTAAAATATAAAATTTTAACTTTCAATTAAAGCAAAGTTTGGATTCAACTAGTAACAACTTTTTTGTTCAAGTCAACAGTTATATCTAAGCATACAAATTTATGACTTTCTTTGAGTCAAAAGTTTAAGAACAACTTAAATCAATTGGAAAAAGTGATTTTGATTTCACTAAGAAAGTCTTAAATTTATTTTGATTTCACTATCAGAACCTAAATCTAGTCAGTGATTTTGATTTCACTAAGAAATGTCACATATGAAAAATATTCAATACTAGCTCAGCCCAGCAATGAAAGCAAAGTTCAGTATAATAGTGTATGATAGCATTTCATATTCATCAGCATGTAAGCTATCACTCCCCAAAATAACATACGATGGCACAAAACCTCTTTGTGAATGATATAAAGTTTATAAGACTTCATCACTTGAAATAAGCAAAAGCAATATTTACTTTAAAAGAAACATCATAGATAAATTGAAAAGTCACATATGAGAACAAGAACTTGTATCTATGTCTGCCTGAAAATAGCATACCTTGAGAAGTGCCAGCAAATGGGAATCAATATCCCAGTTTGAAAAGCAGCAATGTGATGAACCAACCAAGTTACTGGTTGCTTTATATGACAATAATCCTTCTGTTTGACCAATGATCAATGACCTACTTGCAGAGGCTGCTATAGAAGGATCTTCAATTGGGCCACGCAAATTTATCAATTTCTGCATAACACTTGTCACTAAATAAGAACTAAGAATTATGGTTTGGCATGCAGCCAAAACAAATGCAATTGAAAATTTAGAACTGACCAAGAGAATCTTAAGTTGAGATTTAGCACTGTTAAGCATTGCTGACGTAACACTTGTAACTCTTCCAAGTGCAGAAAGTCCCCCTAGAGCAGAAAGAACAGAAAGCTGGAAGAGAATGAAATTACCAAAAGTTAGCACCATTGTAATTTAGGGAACAACCTGAGCCACTTAAACACACAAACTGGTTGCATACCTCATATCTAGAAACAACTTCATAAAATCGTAACCGATGAAGGACATAGGTTGCAAGAGAAGCAACATCATGCTGAGGTCTTTGTAAGAACAACTTCAACAATTGACTATAACCTTTGCTAGTACCAGATGGGATATTTTCATCTTCACGTGGCCACCAACCTAAAAATCCTTCACAGCCAATTGGATGCCTTGTTGCCTGCTCAACAACTCCAAGTGATAGTAAAATTATGGCAGAAGAATTCTGCACCTCATTAGAGAAAATATGTGCAAGATGCTCCATTCCCCCACTATTGACGAAGTGAAAGCAGCTTTCTCTACCAGAGCACAATAAAAGAGCCAAGCTCAGACCCAGAATGACACTCTTGTTCTGATGATCAAGACACAAGATCACAAATGGACAAGATTTAGCAAAATGATAAGGAGATAGAAAGATGCCTCATGTGTTTCTGCATGCAAGCAGACTGTGAGAGATAGAGAGAGAGTGAGTGAGAAGAGAGAGAGAGAGAGAGTATGTGGTTTTTTTAAATAGATTCAATAAATAGATTCTTTAGAAGAATTTATTAAGCAAGCAGTAGCACTGTCACCTGTGAAAGCTGGCAAGCTCCAACATTTGTGGAGTTCCTTTCAAAAGAGAAATACTGGCTTAACATGTCCACCACCTGTTTAGAAGTAGCCAAGTCAGCCTCCGACTCAAGAAATTTGCAGTCTGCCAAAAGTTCAGCTGATTCATCTCCTAAGACTTGTCCAAGCACTTGGAGAAGCTCATTTCTAGCCTCATTGATAACATGGTAAAACTCTTCAATGCTTTTGGATCCACACATTTTAATGTGCTTCTGATTTACTGTTTCACAACACAAATCACAGGTGACAAAGGAACAAACAGCATTCACTACAGTAGTAAGAACTCTATGTACAGAATCACTAAGGTTCGGGAGCTCCAGCAACTTCAAAATCAGCCGCAAAAATTGCTTAACCTCAGCAGATATATGTGAAGCAGCAACAGGTAAGGATAATACATTCAGAGAGGATAGAGAATCCTCAACAGTACGATTCGTTGAATGTAATGCCAAAGGGAGATCCTCGAGCTTTCCCTCAGCAGAACTAACAAGATTAGTTAAAGAGCTATCATCAAATTCAATGTTGAACTGCCCCAGATCCTCTGCTGTGTTCCCATATATGACCAAACTTAGACTGCGATAGCTGCCCCTCACAACCAGATGGTTAGTTACAACAGCCTGCAGTAAATACATGCCGGGAAACTTAAGCTTAATCATAGCTTCCCTATTGAAAGTTAAAGAAAGAAGAGCAGGAAAAAAAAACAGAGCAGGAAAGGCATGATTAAGATGAAATGATAATAACAAAAATGTTGAATGAATGTAAAGCACATTATAATTGGGCAATCAAAAAAATGGGTGAATAAGCAGTGAAAATCAAAAGCTAACCACCTCAACTTCTAGCACATGTGATGATGAATGGGAATAGAGGAATGGCTGGCAGAGTCGTCTAAATCTTGTCTCCCCCTCACACTTAACAAACACCTCCAAAGCAAATGAAGGAGGTGACGTAGCCCTGCATGATACAACTACACTTCAGGATATGATTAAGAGAGAATATATGATATGTTCCATTTTAAGCTTCTGAATAATTCAAGCCATGCACCAATATGGCATATCTCTAAACAAAATTCAGTACACAAACTTAGGGATGAAAAAAAAAATTGCAGGTAACTTGTGCACCAATTTTCACCCAACCCCCAATAAATACATGATTAACATAACCTTGTAGGATTTAGAATATGTTAGTAATTTAACCAAAAAACCCGAACCCAATATCTCCACATGCCCAATATTTGAAACTCTGGCCATGAGTGCCGACCAAATGCTATTCAATGAACAACTGTGAAACTTGCATTCAATTTTCATCACTATTATTATCTATCCTAATATCATTTTAAAATAAATCCATCTTTTCATCTTCTAGTAAAAATTATAGGTGATACAATACATGCAGGATATGTTCTTAAAGAATCCCAGGATGGAAATTGGAAAATTTTAAACAAAAAGGGGCACCACCTAAAGAAAGTACAAATACAATTTCTACCCTTCCGTGTACTTGCATGAAGCACAGTTTTATATTGCACTTGTGAAGGTAGTCGCAGCATCAGATAATGATGACACCGTGACTACCATGATTAGTAAACAAATTTCAGCAAACTCTTTCTACTTTATAAATTGACTAGTTTCACCAAAAATGGCAATCCTTACAGATTTCAACTTATAAAATTGGCAAATGAGATTCGAATTACAAAACCCAACATGCATTATGGCTACTAATCTTAATAATTAATATAAAAAAAGGTCAAAAATCAACTGCACTAAGCATAGGCAAAATATCAATACTATACTAAAGATTGTAATTTTATAGTGAAATTGAAGGGGGCGAATGAGGACATGAATGGATGGCATACCCCAGTAGCGACACTGCTTGTGACGCAGAAGAAGCATTCTGTTCAAGAAACTCACACGCAGTAATCACAATTGGTTCAGCGAACAATACCTGCACACAAATTAATTCAAAATATGCATCCTCAGAAGAGAAGAGCATAGAATGAAGGCAGTACGGTGAAGAAGAGGATGGATTGGTTAGAAAGTTACCTCGTCGACGTACTCATCCAGTTGAGGATGAACGAAAATTTGCGAGAACAAGACGCTGGGTTCGGGTCGACCCATACTTTCTCTAGGAATTTTTTGTTTAGGTGGTCAGGTTAGAGAAACCATTAATTCGTAGTTTAGAAATTTTAGGGTTTTTAAATTTAATGGTTTATGAGTCGCTCAAGGATTTTGATTTGATTTGCACAGGGAGGGGGAGAAGGGAGAGGGAGGTTTACTTTTTAGGGTCTCTGTGTGTGGTTTGGTTAAATAATAGCTGAATTGACACGTCGTCGGTTTTAGATAGTTTCTTTAGAGCCCAGATCAGACGCCGTGTCGTTTGCTAAACAATAAATGTATTCCCGGCAAGGTAGAGTTGGCAGGGGCAGACCCATTTCAGTCCCCAGGAGGACAAGTCCTTTCACAGCCTGCTATTTCCAAAGCCTCCCACAGTGCCAAAGCCTTACATTGTGCAGAAAACACAGATCAATTTTGTAGCAGTGACTTTATGAACAAGAAAAAGATGAAAGCATTCGCGTTGTTGTCGTAACATCAACAACTTTGTTGTTATAGAATCTGTATCTTCATTAATTCCTTGTTGCAGAGAAGCCACCCACTGTAGCTCAAATTCCTCTTGCTCCATGAACATGGGTATTTGCAGCACCAAACAAAATGCAATGAGATTTACCTTTCCCGCGCATTGTTTTTCGCCCAAAAAAACTAGAGATAAATTGATGCGAACCTAGTGAAATTGTAATTGAATTCACGTAACCAAGATCTATGATCTATTTCCTTCGGACTTAGATTGATAATTAAGTTAGACACGATACACAATTTACTTCAATACACCAGGACTATAATGAGATCCTTTATATAATGTTTTTGTTTTGAGATAAGCACGAGAAGTATAAAATCAAAACAAATATTAGTTAATTCTTTGGAGAGAGTAATTTAATCAAAAATTAAACAAAAAAAAATTGTTTTCTATGCTATACTAGTATTCCAATTTTAAAATTAAATCTTAAAAAAAATATTTATACTCTTTGAAATAAAACTTTAGATAATTTAGCGGGCTTCTATTGTTAAAATTGTCCCACTAAAATTGAGTTATATTTAATAATTTCTATTGCTAAGGAAAAATTTATTTTGATTGATCTATTCTTTAGTTCATTCATTATCAATGAGTTTATTTTTTGTTTTTCAGTTGTTTATAAAGTTATTTAATAGCTTGCTTTTCTATTCAATAAATGTATTTATTATCTTTGTGGTTTACCAAAAACAAACTTACCAAAAACAAACAATTCTTATCATTTGGTATCAAAACTTGAAAAACTTAAAAAATAGTTGTTTTTTAATGTGTAGATGGCGACAAAAAGCAACTTTATGCAACCGACAATTTTGAAGCTTAATGGTCATTATGATCATTGGACAATGCTCATAGAGAACTTCCTGCGGTTTAAGAAATATTAGAGCTTAGTGGAACATGGGATCCTTGTAGTAGCATAGAAAGTTGATCTCACTAAAGTATAAAAAAAGGCTAGAAAGGATTAAAAGCTAAATAATTTGAAGTTTAAGAATTATTTATTTCAAATGATTCAATCTTAGAGACCATTTTGAACAAATATATAGCAAAGAGTATTTAGGATTCCTTAAAACAAAAGTACCAAGGAATAGCACAACTACAAGCTCTTAGAAAGGACTTTAAAGTTCTTTAAATGAAAGAAAGAGAATTAGTGAAATAAGTACTTTACTTGAACTCTCATTATAGTCAATAAGATGACAATTCATTATGAGACCATTAGAGATGTTGTTGTAATTAAAAAGATTTTACATTTCATGATTTCTAAATTTAACTATGTTGTCTTCTTAATTGAGGAGTCAAATGACATTGACACTTTAATTATTGATCAGTTGTAAAGTAATCTTTTGTTACATGAATACTGCATGAATAGCCTTATGATTGAAGAGCAAACTTTAAAAGTGACTTATGAAGATTGTTAAAGAGGAGAAAAAAGGAAAGGATGTGGTGGATTTTATTAAGAGGGCAAGGAAGAGGCACACAAAGTTATGATAAGTCCATTATGGAATGTTACTATTACCATAAATTAAAACATTATCAATTTGAATGTCTAAGCAAAGAGAAGGCTAATTTTGCTGAAAATCCAAAGGAGATGCTTCTAATGATGTACATAGATAATAATCAAGCAATAAAAGAGGATGTGTGGTTTCTTAACTCAGGTTATAACAATCATATAAGTGGCAAGAAAGAGTTATTCATTGATCTTGATGAAAGTTTTCGAGAATCAATAAAGCTGGGAAATAACTCAAATATGTTCATGAAGGGAAAAGACAGCATGAGGTTCCAGTCAAATGGAATATCACGAACCATAACTAGATTATTTTATATACCTAAGCTAAAGAACAACTTATTGAGTATTGGCTAGTTGCAAGAAAAGAGACCAGTAATTATGTTCAACATGGAAGATGTAAAAAATTTTATTCTAAGAAGGGTTTAATTATGGAGACCATAACATCTTCCAACAGGATGTTTATATTGCCTACAACATTTTTGACAAATATGTCAAGTTGTTTCAACATAACCATAAAAGAAATAACTCAATTACAGCATTGTAGATATGGACATCTAAACTTCAAAGGCTTAAAGACTCTTGAGCATAAAATAAAAATGGTGAATGGTTTGTCACAACTTAATAGTCCTTCTGAGCTATATAAAGATTGTCTAGTGGAAAAGCAATAAAAAGATCCATTCCTAGAGAAAAGCACTTTGAGGCAATAAAAAGATCCATTCCTAGAGAAAAGCACTTTGAGGGCTTCTCATATTCTTTAATTAGTACATATAGACATGTGGACCAATCACACTTATCTTAAACAACAAGAAAAGATATTTGATCATTTTTATTGATAATTACAGTCACAAAACTTGGGTTTATTTCTTTATAGAGAAGTCACTAGCTCTTAATACTTTTAAAAGCTTTAAGAATCATATAGAAAAAAAAACAGGCTCACGTATAAAAACTCAACATACTAATCATGACGATGAATTTACTTTTTAAGAATTTAATGCTTTTTATAATAGGAATGGTATCAACAGACAATTGATAGCTATATATACACCACAACAAAATAGGGTTGCGGAAAGAAAAAATAGAACCATAATGAACATGGTTTGTAATATGCTACCTGAGGAAAAGATTTCAAGAACTTTTTGGCCTAAAGCAATCAACTAAACTATACATATGTTAAATTGATGTTCAACACTTACAATGAAAGATAGGACATTAGAAGAAGTTTGGAGTAGAGTTAAGCCATCAGTTGAATACTTTAGGGTCTTTAGATGCGTATCTCATATCCACATACCTGACAGTAAAAAAACAAAGCTTGATAACAAAAGTATAAATTGTGTCTTGCTTGGTGTCAGTAAAGAATCAAAAGCATATAGAATGTATAATCCGATTTCTTAGAAGATCATTGTGGGTAGAAATGTTGTATTTAAAAAAGATAAACACTGGAATTGGAATAAGAAACATAAAAAACAAATTGAAGTTGATTTAGAATGGAGAGACAACCAAGATGAAGATATCATTATAGAAGACAGTGAAGCATATATCAATAGAGAAATAGAAGGAAAAATTGAAAGTTCTACTTTTGTTGAGTCAGTAGATAAAATTTTAGTTAATACACCTGACAAAAGAACTAGAAATCAACCTATCTGAATAAGGGAATATAAAAGTGGAGATGGACTTTCTAAAAGAAAAAAAAAGATATAACCAATTTGATCATATTTGCAGTTGTTAATCCAATTTTTTTAAGATACCGTGAAGAGTAAAAAATAAAGATATGCTATAAATCTTAAATTAGAGGCAATAAAAAAGAACAACATATAGGAATTGACAAACATACTTGATAAAGGAAAGAAAATTAGAGTTAAATAGGTGTCCAAAACAAAACATAATGAGAATGGGGAAGTAGACAAATACAAGGCAAAATTAGCAGCAAAGGGTTATGCTTAACAATATGGAGTTAATTACACGGAAGTGTTTACACATGTGGCTCGTCTCAATACAATTTGACCGGTGATTGCATTTGCAGCTAAAAAAAATGGAGTATTTATCAGTTGGATGTAAAATTAGCTTTCCTTTATGGTGAACTTAATGAAGAAGTGTTCGTTGAACAACCTCGCTAATATGAAATCAAAGGTAGTGAGCAAAAGATGTACAAACTAAAAAAGGCCTTCTATGAATTGAAACAAACTCCACAAACTTTGTGCAATCGAAGAGTCATATTTTATGAAAGAAAGCTTTGTAAGGTGTCTTTATGAATATCTTTATTTATCAAAACAAGTGTTAGAGGTAAAATTTTGATTATAGCCTTACATGTTGATGATCTCATATTTATTGCAATAATGAGTCAATATTTGCTAAGTTTAAAAAATATGTGCTGGTTGAGTTTGATGTCACTAATTTGGGGAAGATGAGGTATTTTCTTGGTATTAAGATAATGCAAAAATCTAAAGGCATCTTTGTTAATTAAACGAAATATACGATGAAAGTATTAGAAAGATTTGAAATGGATAAAAGCAATTTTGTTTATAATCTTATTATTCCTAGAGAAAAGCTTCAGAAAGATAAAGAATGGGTGAAATTTAACAGCACTTAATATAAAAAGATCATAGGATGTCTTATGTATTTAATTGCTACACGACTAGATATTATGTTTGTTGTGAGCCTTATTAACACATAAACGGAGCATCCTATGAAGATACACTTATAGCAAAAAAAAAAGATCTTAAGATGCTTAAAATGAATAGTTAATTATAGAGTGATCTGCAAGAATGGAGGAAATGAAGATTTAGTTGCATACATAAATAGTGATTATATAGGAGATTTGAATGATAGAAAAAATACTTCAGAATATGTGTTTTTATTAAGCTCAAGTATAATATCTTTGGTCATCAAACAATTTGGCTAAAAAGGATTTTAGAGATGTTTGGTCATATTCAAAGAAACTTGTCTATTATAACAATAGTTAAAAAATCAAGCTTGTTAAAAATCCTACAATGCATGAATGCAATAAACACGTTGATATATGTTTCCATTTTCTTCTTCAACTGATACAAAACGGCATTATGTAATTAGTTTACTACAATACTCAGGAACAAGTTGCAGATGTAATGACAAAGCCTTTGAAGCTGGATACTTTTATAAAGTTGTTAAACAAACTTACTAGAAATGTGTTCACTACAAAATGTAAACTAATTGATGGTAACAATCATTTTAAGAAAAGATGTTAAAGTTGTTTTACCAAGATTTCAGTTTGATAGTTAGCATATATTCAACAATTCTTATCATTAAGGGATAGTTTGTTTAGGTTGATCTATTTTTTAGTTTGCTCATTGTCAATGTGCTTGTTTTTAGTTTTTTAGTTGCTTATAAGGCTATTTAATAATTAGCTCTTTTATTCAATAAATATATTTATTCTCTCTTGTGATTTACCGAAAACAAACAGCTCTTATCATACATGACTCAATTTAAAATTAGGCTCTAAATAATCTAAAAACTAAATAAATAACATGAGAATAATAATTTAGTAAAATTTTATCATATGGTGCCATAACTAATAGCTAAAAAATACAAAAGAAATGATTGTTTTGATGTAAAATCTCTCCATACCATCGTTTCTTTTTGAAAAATAGACTAAGAAATTTTCCAATTCCAATAATCCTAGTTTGTCACCACGTTAGTGTCCATGGTAGAGTAGGGTTTTCCTTTTAATTAAATCTACTTAATAGATTAGGCTTTCTTTTCCCAAATAATTCATGATTACCTTGTTGGATCAGGATGCTGAAATTAATCTCTTGGTTGAAATACATGGTTCTCAAGCCCATCTTGAATTTGAATCAAACTTATCAAGGTTTGTTTTTATTAGGTTGTTGTTTTTTGGTAATCCACCTTAGGTCATGTATATTGCAAAATCTCATTAAAAGCAGGACTAATTTCATATTCACCTAAAAAATCCATTCTATAATCATGGTCATTAATCTTCTCAATGATCTTAAAAGGATCGTATTCTCTTTGAATCAATGTAAATCCCATTTACTTATAAAACCTCTCTTTTCTAATACACACTCAAACCTAATTTTCTGTTTCAAATCTCACAAATTTCCTTCTGATATTTGTTTTATATGCATATTGCTCATTCTTTTTCTTTATATGTTGTTGTATCATAGCATGCAAATCTTTCATAACTCGTGTTTTTCTATTACCATCAAGATGAACTTTTTTATCAACAACTAAATAAATCAAATCTAATGGTGTTAAAGGATTAAAATCATAAACAATCTCTACGATTATATAGAAATACAATAAATGACAGACAATCTTCCTCATTTTTCAGGTTCTCTTAAATAACAAATCTTAACAATTGAGTTAAAGTCTTAATCACTACTTTAGTTTGTCCATTAATTTGTGGATAACAAGTAGTAGAAAACCACAATTTAGTACTCCTTTTTCTCTATAATATCTTCTAAAAGAAACTTTAAAATTTAACATTTCAATCTAATAAATTACTTCTAGGAACACTATGCAGTTAAACAATTTCCTTAAAGAAAATATATGTTATGTTTGTTGCATCTTTGATTTTTATTACAAAATATAAAATAAGTCATCTTAGAAAACCTATCAATAACAATAAAAATCAAATACCTTCCTTTCTTTGACCTAGGCAACCCTAAAACAAAATCCATAGAAATAACAACTTAATGTTCCTATGGTACAAGTAAAGGTCATATAAATCATGAGGCATGACCCTAGACTTAACTTGCTTATATGTAATGCATCTATCACATATTCTTTGCATATTTCTTTTCATATTAGGCTAATAAAAATATTCATACAATTTGTCTAAAGTTTTAGCAATTCCAAAGTGCCCATTAATCCCCCTTCGTGAGATTTTCTTACAATTAATTCACATATAGAACAATTACACATATAATTTATTTTTTTAATACAAAAATCCTTCATTCCTAAAAATTTTTCTTTAGCCAAAACTTCATATACCTTATATATGGTGCAAAATTCAACATCATCATGATATAATTACTTTATATACTTAAATTCTAATAATTTAGTATTTAGAGTATTAAGAAAAAACATATATTCATGATAAAGCATCAATAACCATAGTTTTCTTACCTTACTTGTATTTAATCACATATAGGAATGACTTAATGAATTCAATCCACTTGACATGTTGTCGATTCAACTTCGCTTGGCTGTTCAGGTGCCTTAAAGACTAATGATCGATCTAGATCATAAACTCTTTTAACCAAATAAAATGTTGCCAAGTTTTCAAAGCCTTTACTAATGTATACAACAATTTGTCATAAGTTAAATAATTAAAAGCGAATTGTTAAGTTTCTCACTAAAATAAATGATAGGTTTTTTTTCTTGCGTCAAAACAACTCCAATACTTATTCTCAAATCATCACATTCAATCTCTAAAGTTTTATCAAAATCAGGTAAATGTAACAAAGGTGTCATAACTAATTTTGCTTTCAATAAGTTAAAAACATTCTTTTATTTGTCACCCTATTTGAATCTTATTGATTTCTTAGAAATATCAGTCAATGGTGTTGGTGCGGCTAATGTACTAAAGTCTTTAATAAGCATTCAATAAAAAATACCTAAATTATGAAAACTTCTAACTTATGTAATTGATTTAGGTATAGGTCATTCTTGTATAGCCTTAATTTTGCTTCATCCATTTTTATGCCCTTTACACTAACAACATATTTAAGAAACACAATTTATCCATATAAAAGTCATATTTTTTTAGATAAGTATATGACGACTCATTTCTAATCACATCAATAACTTGTCTCAAATGTCTTATATACTCATATAATCCCTTACTATGGATTAAGATATCATTAAAATATACTACAACAAATTTACCAATGAAGGCACGCAAAATATGATTCATTAACATCATAAAAGGATTGTATTAGTAAGTTTAAATGGTATGACTACTAACCATTCATTTAAAACATATCTAGTTTTAAAAATAGTTTTTCATTCATTACCTTCTCTCGTCTTAATTTGTTATAACCATTTTTTTAAAAAACATTTTAAAGAATAAGACAGAACTATGTAAATCATCTAATATATCATTTAATTTATAAGTAAGATGTCGATACTTTACAATGATATTATTGATTGCTCTACAATTAACACACATAAGCTAAGTATTATCCTTCTTTAGTACTAGAAGTATTGGAATTACACTTGGCTTATACTTTCTTTAATGTACCTTTTAGATATCAACATATCCACTTGTTTTTAGAGTTCTATAGTCTTTTTTAGGTTACTTATAAAAGATAGTCGATTAGGTATGGATGCTTCTATAACAAAATCAATTTAATGCTTAATTCCCCTAACTGGTGGCAATCCATTTAGAATTTTGATTAGTATTCAAAAGTACATTTTTATCATGGTTTTATATCATCATTTTGCACTTGAAGCATCAATAACTCCTTAACTAAAGTATGTTTTATAATAATCCATCTAATAATATAAGATACCTTTAATTTAGGGAAAATATTCATTTTAAATACAGGTCTATTATATAAATAAAAGGATTGATTGATGACTTTTAGAACTTAAATTGCAAAGGCAAAGAGATGACCAAACTTAGAAAAGAGATATCGGTGCAATCCAAACTAGAACATTGTTCGGTAATTGGGTCATATCTGACGCTATAGATTTTAGATTTAAGTCTACTTTATATAGATGGAAAGGTAAGACATTGGCCTACAACTTTCATATGGAGCCGAAGATCTAAAAAGGTCATTTTCAAGTCTAAATTGTAGTAACCACAAAGAAGCCCGAATTTGTCCTCTAGCCCGAGCATTGTTTAGTATTTTAGTCATATTTGGAGTTCTAGAAGTCCAAATGAGCTGAAGTTTTTATACAAGATAGCTGAGACAATTGCCTACAATTTTCATGTTTTCAAGTGGCTCCAATTTTGACGTTATCAATAACATTTTAGGCAGACAAGAAAAGATAAGGATTGTCACCAAGTCAAGGGTTGGCCACTCACTTATCAATTAGTCATCAAATCAATAGTTCTCAATTTTGGCCTATAAAAGGAGGAATTTTCCATGCATTTAGGCATCTTGGTGTCCAAATCAAAATCATGCTCTTGTTTTCTCTCTTTGTATTTTTTGTATTGCTTATGTTTTGCTTTCATTAATATCAAGTTTATGTCTTTCATTTCCTTTCCTTTGCTTTGTTAACTCTTATCTTATTTATGTTCTTATTTTATTTATCTATTTTTTTTCTTTCATTATGTCTAGCTAAATTTATTATGTCAAGGTAAAAAGGTTACACTAATGGTGTAAGAATAAGTATAGTATAAACTTAATATGGACTTTAATGTTTGATACTAACATGTTTTATATTTGTTATCTTGTTCACTATTTAATAATTTGCTTGTTAAATGACTAATCTTGGTTTATGTTGTATAACAATTGGTACAACAAATGCTTGGCACTTTCATAGCCCATACTATATGGTATAACCGACACCTGAGCTATGAAAGGAACTTGATTTGTTATTAACATAAGTTATAATCATGAATGCTTGATGACATTTACAAGTATTAGCATTAATTGAATAAGATGACTAATGTAATCATGTTAACAATCTATAATATGATTGGAACCTACTTTGTGTGTGGATTCCAATTGAACAATAAGAGTTTATACTATACTTGTTTGACATACCATTAGTGGAACCTCTAACCTTCACATTTGTTATTATCATTGTTTAATCCTTATGTTAATTTTCCATCTCAAAGTTCTCATTAACTTTTCTTTTTATCTTTTTTTGCTTTATTATTGTTATTATTGTTATTAATACTACTACTACTAGTATTATTATTCTTATTCTTATTATTCTTATTATAGTTGTTATTGTTATTATTGTTGTTATTGTTATCATTATTGTTTATAATTTGTATAATTAACGTCCATATGGTTTGACCCCGGTCTTGCCAGGTTATTTATTACTTCGACACTCTTGCACTTGGGAGAAGACATCAATCTTTTTATCGTGTTAAATTTCACTTGAAAGATTTCATTAAATTCTTATAAAAGAGATTTAACAGCATTAAAAACACTAGATTTCAAGTCATCAGAGTAAAATTATAGGAATTTTAAAAAATAAAACATGTTTAATATCATTAGATTTTGCAAAAAAATTAAAATGTTTCAAAAAAAAATTACACTCTATTCTTTTCTCACCTTTTTTCTCTTCTATCCATACTTAACTTATAACATTTTTTCTTATTTTGGCCAAAATTTTCTTCCCTTTTCCTAGTGGCCAAAACTTTGCCCTTTTATTTTCTAAATAATAATTCATATTATTTTCACTCTTCCTCACAATCTCACCATGACACTACCCAGTGAATTACACTAGGTTTATATATATTAAATGACTAGTAATCTTTACTTTATTGATGAAGATTTTGTCACTTTACAAATTCTAAAAAAATTCTCTTCACAATAATGAGACTAACTAGCTAGATCAATCAATATCCCCTTGTAAACATGTTCAAATCCTCTTCGGCCTAGCTTCAAATGATCAAAAAAGTTATTGGTAGCCAGAACCAATTATTGGTAAGGAAATATTTTTGACAAAGATCAATCCAATTTTAATTTTTATAAAGGTATTTACAATTATTCCTTTTGCATCAACATTTCTTGATGCATTCTTAGCTCTCCTCTATCTAACCATAAAATAATTAGGTGCTACATTAAGCATCAAAATAGAGAAACCAATAGTTTCAACTACTATTATAATTGTCTATCTCGTTACTTTTTTCTTACTTACAATTTTTCTACTGAAATCCAAGACGAATTGAATTACCACACGTTAATAATATTTTATTGAATGTTCAAACCTGTTATAGCTGAGAATCCAATTATAACCCATTCTGGAAGAACTTCTATGAAATCAATATTATAAGAGAAAGTTAAGTTATTTATAAAAATTAAACCATTTTTGTGTGTCCAAAACACACTAAGATTTCTCAAGCAAGCTTTATAAGTTATTTAAGCATCCATTGACTTTCCATTAGTATCATTTTTTAGATAAAGCCTTTTAAGTTAATCGAACATCTGCTACTTTTTCACTAGTAACATTCCAAATGAAAGATTTTATCAAAACAATCAGGTCTTTATTAATCTCGTTATGCTTTACTAGTGGATTGTAAATATTCAAAAAGGTATTAAACTTCATTATAACAATAGGGTTAAATGAGTATTGAATTCTATAAGTGTCTAAGTTGAAGAGTTCCTTGAACACCAATATTTACGATGATGTTCCAAAATTTAATATGATGAATTAGGTTTTCAAGTATTTAGACAATGTATGATCACATGTTCATATCAATATTCTCAAGAGATAGATAATTAATGGTAGAAGGCCCAACACTTGCAAAACAATCCATTTTGGTAGGTTTTAAAGACTCTTAGATGATAAAGTCAGTGACTTCTAAGTAAAAGGATAATAATAAATGAGAGAATAAGCTTTAAATTCCAAAAACAAAAATGTTTGTTCTTATTTTAGTATGATAAATACTCTAAAATTTAAAAGTATTAATACTTAAAGAATAAAAATTATAAACCATTTACTTGGTTGGTTCAGGGGTATTTATAACCCTTAAACCTTGTTGTGTTATTGGAATGAAGGGTTAGAGAGTCATCTTCTCTTAATAAAATTGATGATGGATAAATATCTCTTATACAACATTAAATTAGGGACAAATATCTCTTACACCATATTAATTAGAGATAAATATCTCTTATATAATATTAATTAAGAGGAAAATATGGTAGGTCTTTAGAAGATTTTTATATATTAAGAGGTGTGAAGAGTTGAATACCCTTAATATTAACATTTTATGTTCAAAATAATAAAAATAAACAAACAAAGCTTTGTGACCCAACATGAGATCTATAATGATTGGCAGACCCATACCCATCTAGGTTTGGTATAATGCCAAGCCCTCAAGCATTAAGTCTAATAGTTTATTAGATTTGTTTTCACTTGTACTCAGCACGTAGCTGAACTAAAGGATATTGGGTCTACATCTCGTCAAACCCTTATTTATTTAGACTTAGTGAGTAGCTGAACATAATGATATTAAGTCTGATAGTTCACTAGACAAATGCTTATTTAGACTCAGTGTATAGTTAAACTCAAGAATATTCGATCTGACAACTTTGCTAGACCTATGTCTAATTGGGCTCAGTGTGTAGAAAAAACCAAGGATGTCGGGTTTGGAAGCTTGGTAAACCCATGTCTATTAAAGATATTAGATCTAACAGCTCACCAGACTCACGTGCTTTTAAGGTAAACATATAGCTGAACCATAAATATTGGGTCTGACAACTTGTTAAACTCATGTTTGTTTGGGCTTGGTGTATAGCTGAATATAAGGTGACATGACGAAAAGATTGATGTCTTCTCCCAAGTGTAGGAGTGTCGAAGTAATAAATAACCCGACAAGACCGGGGTCGAACCACAGGGAGGTTATTGTATAAATTATAAATAACAATAATACAACAACAATAGTAACAACAACAATAATAATAATAGTGCTAATAATAGCAGAAGTAATAATACTAATAACAATAATAATAATAATAACAATAACAATAACAATAACAATAACAATAAAAAATAAGAAGAAGATGATGAGAACTTTGAGATGAAATATTAAAGTAAGGATTAAACAATAATAATAACAAATGTCAAGGTTAGAGGTTCCACTAATGATATGTCAAACAAGTATAGTATAAACTCTTATTGTTCAATTGGAAACCACACACAAGGAAGTTTCCAATCATATTATAGATTGTTAACATGATTACATTAGTCATCTTATTCAATTAATGCTAAATTTTGTCAAGCATTCATGATTATAACTTATGTTAACAACAAATCAAGTTCCTTTGATAGCTCAGGTGTCGGTTATACCATACAGTTTAGGCTATAAAAGTGCCAAGCATTAGTTGTACCAATTGTTATACAACATAAATCAAGATTAGTCATTTAACAAGCAAAGTATTAAAGAGTGAATAAGATAACAAATATAAAACATGTTAGTATCAAACATTAAAGTCTATATTAAGTTTACACTACACTATTTTTATTCTTACACCATTAGTGTAACATTTTCACCTTAACATAATAAACTTAGCTAAACATAATGAAAGAAAGAAAAATAGATAAATAAAATAAGAACATAAATAAGATAAAAGTTAACAAAGTAAAGGAAAGGAAATGAAAAGTATAAATTTGATATTAATGAAAGCAAAGCATGAACATTACAAAAAATACAAAGAGAGAAAACAAGTGCATGATTTTGATTTGGACACCAAGATGCCTAAATGCATGGAAAATGCCTCCTTTTATAGGCTAAAATTAGAAACTATTGATTTGATCACAAATTGATAAGTGGGTGGCCAACTCTTGACTTGGTGACAATCTTTATCTTCTCTTGTCTGCCCAAACCGTCATTGATAACGTCAAAATTAGAGCCACTTGAAAACATGAAAGTTGTAGGCAATTGTCTTAGCTATCTTGTGTAAAAGCTTTAGCTCATTTGGACTTCTAGAATTCCAGATATGGCCAAAATACTAAACAGTGCTCCGGCTGGAGGACAGATTAGGGCTTCTTTATTGTTGCTATAATTTGGACTTGAAAATGACCTTTTTAGATCTTGGGCTCCATATGAAAGTTGTAGGCCTATGTCTTACCTTTTCATCCATATAAAGTAGACCTAAATCTGAGATTTATAACTCTAGATATGACCCAATTACCGAATAGTGCTCCTGTTTGGATTGCACCGATATATCTTTTCTAATTTTGATCATCTCTTTGCCTTTGCAATTGAAGTTCTTAAAGTCATCAATCAATCCTTTCATTTATATGATAGGCTTGCATTTAAAATGGATATTTACCACAAATTAAAGGTATCTTATATTATTAGATAGATTATTATAAAACGTACTTTAATTAAGGAGTTATTGATATTTTAAATGCAAAATGATGATATAAAACTATGATAAAAATGCACTTTTGAGTACTATTCATAAGGATGTTAGGTCTAGCCAATTGGGTTATGCTTTTAACCATGCCTGGAAGTCATTAAACCTAAAAACAAGCTAGATCTATATCATATGGGCTTAGCATTTTACTAAGCTCTGGTATTTTAGTTATGGTTATAAGCCTCACCAATATATCATTGAGTTGTCATCATGGATATTGACTTTTAAAACAAGGAATTAGGCTAAAAAATAATTTTTTTTAAATATATTAATTCATTAGTGGTCTCTCATGTCTTTGTGTATTATATATACAAAGATTTGAAAGGTTGTTAGCTTTAGTGAGAGATTATTTACCTTCTATATGAGATACATTGTCCTAGATAGAATTGTTGGGATTCTTATGGCCAAACAGTTTGTCCACATTAAAAAAGAGTCTTTTAGAAAACAAAACAGCAATACATAATCAATACAGTAATTGAGTTGGTTTTTAGAGATTTATGGAATCATGATATTTATTATTCCAACAGTGAGGATGAAAAGTTATTTCTCTTATAACCTTAGTTGTTATCGCTTCCATTCTTTTCTTTTACTTTCACTCTTGTAATTTCTCTGTAAAAAATAAATTGTTGAAGAAGCTTTGAGTTGGATTTGTTGTGTCAAGAAGAAGCTTTGTTATTTTAGGCATTCCCCACCTTAAACTTATTTCTTCTTTCTTCTTTCTTCATATTAGAAAAAATAAACTTTAAAAGAGTTAGATCCTAACTAGGAGTAAGGATATTGCTTTATCTGGTATGAGTTTAACTTCTAACCAGAAACTAAAGAAAATAGTATGGGACAAAGGTCCAATAAACTAAACCTTAAGACTAGAGAGGGTTGAACTCCAACATCCATTAAAAAGGCAAAGGTAAATCCCAACACTAGATAAGTCATTTCCCTAATACCTTTAAGAAACCCCATCAAAAAGAGAGGTTGCCTCAAGCCCTTGAGAAAAATGCATCTAACACCCTAACTATAAATGAGGTGGCCTTTACAAATGTTTTATAGCCAGAAGAGTATATAGTTAAACTACCTTTTAGAGCTAAAAGAATTAGTCAATCAACCTTAGTGATTACCCCTAAGGTACCATAAAATCATTACCCCCATGTGTATGTAGAGGAGCATACGATGGAGCTTGGATTACTCATGCTAAAATGAGATATTATTAAGCCTAGGGAGCAAATAATAACTTGATACTTGGGTGGGTTAAAAAAAAAGATTTTAATATGGTTTGATTATAGCCTCATTACACTTTCAATTATATAAGAAAACTTGTTTTGAATATGAAAAAGTAGTAGAAGAAGGTTATAAATATTGGATGAAAATCAGCATATACAAAGGGTTCTTTAAAATTTCTATTGTGGTTCGGTTGCAACCTTATTGAACTTTTAATAATATGAGAAAACTTGTTTTGAAAATGGAAAAAAAAATAGAACAAGGTTAGAAATATTGAATGGAAATTAGCATATAAGAAAGGCTTTTCCAATCAGGGTAGTACTGCATTCTCCAATAGAATTTCGACAGAAAAACCTTTTATTTTTATGGCTTCTAATAAAGGTAATATAAGAGATGGTTCTTCAAACTTTAATTCAAATAAATGTTTCAAATGCCAAGGATATGGATATTAATGCTTCTGATTGTCTAAACCGTAAAATTATTGTTATTATAGAGGGTGAGGCTATTCATAAAAAAGACTTATTGAATGAACCAGATCAAAACGTTAAAATAACTTATGTTGATTATGATAAATTATGTATCGTTTGGAGAAGTTTGAGTGTTGTTCATGATATGAGTGAAGATTAGATTCGTTGCAACATTTTCTTCACCTATTTTAATCCAAATATAAAAGTTTATGATATAATCATCAATAATAATGCTTACGTCAATATTATATCTACTCATATAAGGAACACGTGCCACCCCAACTTTATCATACATAATTTAAATCTAATTGTGAACAATATAATGAGACAATAGTCTATACATTCCATAATGAGTTAGGAATTTTTTTTAGTAGAGTAAGTTCAACAAAAATTTCAACAAAGTTTCTCTTGAAATAAAATATCTCAAGTTATCTACTAAATTTAGATCATAATCACAGTCATCAATCATAACATATAATAACCAGTATATACATCTCTTTGAGTCACTTTTCTGAATTCACTACCATATTTAATGCATACCCATCCATACACTTGATCACAATTTAATAAGAATTGCATAGATAAGAGAGTTTAAGTTTAATAACTTAATATAACTAAAAAAAAGTGATCAAATATAGTAAAACATTTAATTTACATGCATTTACATTAAACTTCGTATATCAAAACAAGTCTAGTACATATTTAGTCTTGTGCATCATTAATGACACAAATTCTTGTATAATTACTTTGTTAATGGCAATTCTTTAGATAACTAGCTAAATTTGATTGAAAAAATTGCATTATTACAAGAGTAAATAGCTTCTTTCATAGACAAATTTGTTGTGGGTGGTAAAAAGAATTTATCTTATAACTTGAAATGCATTACAACTAGATAATTCAAAACAGCTAAGAAAAGTTTAGACTCGGCTTTTGCTAAGTTTCTTCTCCACCGCTAAAGCCCTCTAATACACCTCTAACACTATCCATAAAAGCTTAAGACAAATGCCCTCCTATTTATTCCAATCATAACCAACTTCACTAATGGATGTTAAGGCACATCAATGTATTCAAAAATCCATTCGATCTTATTTAACCAGTCAATGAATTCTTTTACTAATAAAGTCCCTAAAAACTCACAAATTTTGGTATGAAATTCAAAATCCCAACTTTTGTTATCTTTGCACTCAAGTGTTCTCCTCTAAATTTGTCTTATATTTTCAGTACTGGTCAAAAATTTATAATCACTCTGCTGGTGCTAGTCACACTATCACTGGTCTTGCAGGTCCCTCTCCTCCAATCTACAGTTTAATTCTGTGATTTGTCTTTGCAAATCTTCGATGACAATCTCTTAGACGTTTCTCTCTTATAAGAGGCTTCTTATTCCTTCTTTTACCACGCTCTACTTTCCACCATAGTTTGTTAACATATATAATAGTAAATAAATTCTCTTCCACAAGATTGCACCACACAACTTGCAATAAACCTGAGATTGTTAGGCTTTAATACAAATTGAGGCAAAAACTAAAGATGGCAATAAAGATAAAAACAAAAAAAACATATAAATTTTAATAAGTAAAAGAAGTTGCAGATGTGAACCCAAGTTCATAAGTTTTTATTTTTTCTCCAATCATAGTCCTCTAAGAGAGCTTGGATTTAGTCTCATAATCTAAATTACAGGTTTCACAAGTTAACTTAGGGTTAACTTGGTTTTTTTTATTTTTTAAATTATTTTTTATTTATAAATTTATATTATATAAAATTATTATGATATCATAACTCAAATTATAAAATTAACTAGATAATTTTTTTTCATTTAACTTTTTTTTTAATTTTATCATTTAATATTAAATTAATTATAAATTATCATTTATAATTTATTTCTTAAAAGTTACCAATCTTATAATTTATTTCCTATAAAGTTATCTCAGTCTTGTAATATCCTAACTATAAATTTATAAGAATTCATCCAATATGTGAATATTAAATCTTAAAAAAATATTATTCAATATACATCATATTTTGAGTTTATAATTAAAAAAATATATCCAAAAAAGTGTTTCATAAGCTATAAATATCTAGGGCCATGAGAGGAATCATATCATTTCAAAACATGTTCACATTTTTATGGAGTATTACCAATTAGACATTCTAAAGGAAACAGCCCTGAATTAGCCTTATTGAAGCTGGTCCTAGAGGGTTTTCTGAACCGTCTAGCCTTGTTATCAGTTTCGTAGACATCAAACCCTCTCAGGAGAGAATAAATAAAGATCCTTGTCAACTGGATAGCGGGAGTTACTGCCATGTGAAAGTTAACTTCCCAGGTGGACTCACCGATAAAAATGGCCCACAACAGTGACACAATTATAAGGGGCGACGTTTAAATCAGTAACGTGGCAGACACCATCTCTGCAGTGGCAACTTGGAACTTGCAACAGATGCTTAACTTGGATGTGACAGGATTACATACAAGTACAGCGATGAAACACACGCACTGCTAGGTGCAAGTCATGAAATAGCCATGCCAGGGGTGGAAGATTGGTTTGCAAAGGAGTTTGTTGAACTCTTTGCCTAGGGCAGAGGATCGATAAGTGATGTGTAGATTCCTAAGAAAAACATCCACACACACCAAGGAATCCCTCTGATCATTGGAGCGCTGTGATTGACCGAGCCAGCATGATAATTTTTCACGTTGCCTCAGTCTAGCTCATCAATATTTTGTATGTATAATGGCTATACTAAAATTTTCTACTTCAACCACTCATTCCCACCAGCAATAAGCAAAAACCTTTGATAAACCTAAGAAACCCAATACTAAAAGCTTTGCTGCTTTTACTCCTCAGTCTCTGGGCAATGGGGACTTGAGATATCAACTTCAACAACTCTATTCCCACCAAAAATGGACAAAATTTTTACAAAACCAATAAAACTAATGCGATAAAAATTGCAACTTCTACTCGACTTCCACCCCTCAATCTCCATTTATCGAATACAAAGGTTGAAACACGAGTCCATGAAAAATGAAAAATAAAAATGTATGAATTAACAACTATTAACATTAAAATTAAAATTGCAAGATAGCAACCTAGTATGAAAAAAATGTTCTAGGGATACTGGTGCAAAGACAAATAGGCCCGAATTACAGAAGCTTGTTTAGCTACATGTTAGCACTAAATAAGGAAATCGATACTAATTGACCATCCCAGTGATGATAGCTTCTTGAGGAATTCAGTGACTAATCAATTCCAGGACTATGATTTGCGCACCTAACCTTTGGTCATCAAGTGACAAAAAAGCACCCATAACCATGTCTATCATCTCTAAAACAAGCATAGTCAAGCATTTTCAAGAACACATCATTGCTAAAACAAGCATAGTCAACCATTTTTAAGAAACACAGCATAATAAGCATCATCAAACCATCAATCCAAGCAACTAAACAAATGAAAGGATCAAAAAGAGCCAAAGGACGAAGCCATGTGATAAGCAAAATCCCAATTTACCAACAGAAAAAACATAAAAATTATGAAAGGATCCAAAAGTATCACTAAACACGTTTAATTTAAGGACAAGTCAAAATCTCGGAAAGGAAGAAAACCTAGGCTGTAAGAACAACAGCTCCACCAGCCTCCTTAATCTTCTTCTCAGCAATCTTTGACACAAGCTTGGCCTTGACAACAATGGGTTGCTTCTCAGGCAAAAACCCCTTACCAAGAACCTTGAAGTAACCAAACTGAGTGACATCAATCATGGGCACAGTATCCTTGGTTGCCTTGTCTTTGACATCTTGTGGGACCATGGACCAGAGCTTGTCGATGTTGACAATGGGACAGTGGAACTTGTTGCGGAGCTTGTGGAAGTAGCGCATGCCAACCTTACCAAAGTAACCAGGATGGTATTTGTCGAAGAGGATCCTGTGGTGGTGCATGCCTCCTGCATTTCCGCGACCTCCAGGGTGCTTCCTGTGCTTTCCGATACGACCATGACCAGCGCTCACGTGACCTCTCTTCTTCCGGTTCTTCTTGAAGCGGGTCGTCATTTTTGGCTTTGGAAGAGAAGGATCGCTTCTTTAGGGTTATGAACGGCTGCAGCGGGTGAGTTACCACGGGGTCATTTAGGGTTGGGGATGGCTCTATATATAGTGGTGATTGGATTTTGTGGTTGACGGTTTTGTCCTCTAGGTTATCGGGGTAGTTCTTTGTTCAATGGGCTTTGAGATACTGGACCTGATTGAAGAGAAAGCTTTTTCTTCTTATTCTTCCTTTTTTTTTTCTTTTTTTTTAGAACGAGATATTTATATTTCTGCCTGAGATTTTTGTTGTTATCCAATCTATATATTTTCATTCTCATTATAAATATTTAAAATAAATAAATAAATATTTTTTTAAGAAAAAAATAAAATACAACAAAATATTTTTTTAATGATTTTTCGTGGTGTCAAATCCAAATCCAAATCAAAATCATTAACAAATAAACTAAGCACTGGATCTGCACTTGATTTTCTTTCTTGGTCCCTCAAGTTTTTTTTATCTTCAAAATATAGATTCTTTCAACTTGTCCTCAAAAGTTCTTTTGTTTTGTGTCTTAGGTTCTCTCTCTCTCTCTCTCTCTCTGGCTTTCGCTTTTTAGCTTGCCATTGTTTCAAGGTTTAATTACAAAATGATTTTGCTAAAGATAAAATAAAATTAGATTAAATTAAATTAAATTTGGTATTGCCAAGAATTGCTATCAGATAAAATAAAGAGTACTAAAATATCCATAAAAAAAAGTATATATATTTTTTTATTCTGAAACAAAGTTATAATTTTATTTTGTCAAAAACATTGAAATGATAAATCTAACCCTACATAACATGTTAGGTTAAAGATAGTATTTCTTTTAATGTAGAATAAATAATTTTTTGAAATAATATTTTAAACTTAATTATTTATATTATTTATAATTTTTATTTACATGAATTATTTTTTATTTTTTATATAAAATAATAAAACATTAAATATTTATAAAAAAAATTTCAGTGACCCAAGACCTTAACCAAGCTTGTCTCATTCAATATCCAGTCTTGTAAATTGCCCAGAGTAAACTCGGAAACGCCGCAAAAACCTAATAGAAATCTTTAAAAAACCTTTTTAAAAATATATGTTAAACTTAAATATTCTCAGGCTATTAGGTTTAATTTTCAGAAACCTAAATATATTTAATTTTATTCTTTTTATTCTTTAATTTTTCTCTTTTCTCTAGTGTAATTTGAAGCTAGCAAGACCCAGTAGAATTGGGTTGCCACCAAACCCAAAACATTTAATATATTATTTATATTCTTTATATATTGTAAAAATTAATTGTTATTAATCCATCGTGAAGAAAAAACCAATATGTTAATATGATTTTCAAACTTAGAGAAAATTTGAAAAAATCAAAAACCTTTCTTGATCAAGAAATATTACATTTAAACATAAAACTTTAATTTTTTTACTCCAATTTCATGTAAAAATAAATAAAGTAATATTCTATTTATGAACGATACCCAAATATTTCATATATCATTATCCTTTTTATCAATGCGATTTATTCCTTAACCAATAAAAAGAAAAGAAAAAATAAACTAGTATAAAATGACTATTCACTTCCCTTGGCTTCAAGCTAAACGTAAAAATTTGAGAGTTCATAGTAATAGAAAACTAAAATTTTAAATTCTTCCTGGTTAAAATGGATTACTTAAGCTGGGGCTTGAATCCATATTATATATACTGTGTGATGAGGAAAATTCGAAGCAATACGCAAATGGGGAGAGAAGCAGCAGTAGAGGTTGCAAAAGTTTTCCTTTCCCAAAATAAAACAATCTAAAACTAGGATTAAAATAAATCAGTTTATTGCGTGGCCATAGTTTTAACAACTGCAAAGCACATCATCAGTTCTACTTCCAAGCAAACAAGCAGGATTATTAGTGTCGAGTACGGTTGTGCAATGGTGGTGAGCCAAGGTTACATTAAAGCTAAATTGCAAATTGAAACGGGCACTTTAGAAGATCTTGTTTGATTTCGCCAAGCAAAAATCGTATATCAATTATTATCACCAAAAATATTACATGCAAATGGCAGGATCCTATGAAAAAGGTCGAAAGTCCTCAGTTGAAAGGTAATTTAGTACCTTACATTGTAACTGTGCAGTAACTCAACCACCGCAGATACAACTCCCTTTCCCTCCACGTTAATGTCCAGGCATGGGTCCTCAATTTTCCTACTCAGAAGCTTGTCTAGTTCTCCCCTCAGTTTCTGCAGACACACCAAACAATATTGTGTTTACTTTAATATAAATTATAAAAAGGAAACATGAACTCAAGGGAAACCTGTTGAGAAACGTTACCTGTATCAAATCCAATACACTCTTCGATGCAGAGAAATGGAGGTAACCTCTTAGCATCTCAATACCCTCTCCATTTTTGCTGGCAACAAGATTACCACCAAAGAGAAGCAAAGCATAATCTGAAATATTTGTTGAGTCTCGGACATAAATGCTAGTTGTTTTCACCCTTTCACTATAAACCATGTAAGGCAGAGGGAAGAGATGGACCCCAGCATTTACAGATGCAGGATGGATGTCGACCTTCCCAACTTCCTTAGTGAAGAATGCTGTTCGCTTTCCTCTTCTTTTACATTGCACAACATTTGGGTAAAGACCAGCACAAAGGATTGCTGATACCATCTCCATGTCGTGGCTATATTGATTATAAGCCTGCAAAAATCATACACACACATTTGACTTTACAAACCTTATGGTCTCTTGACATTGGATTGCGTAGCAAAAGAAAGAAGTGGAAAGTGGGGATTATGCACAAATGACAGAATAAATCAATGGTCACATCATGGGCTCAGAAATGGAAGTCTTTGTCTGGAACATGAATAATTGAAAATATAGTAGCTTACACTAACACCCCTGGATTTGTCTACAAAGCCAATGTCTGATAGCAAGTTCAGAAACTGGTCTCTCATATCCTCCATCATCCGCAGAGTAACAGGGGACAAGAAATACTGCCAACAAAATGCTCTTTCATTTCGTTTGCATTTTGCTTCCTTGTATCCTTCAAAAGCTTTAACAAGTGCTATGTGGTCGCTGCATTAAAGACATTGTCACTTTCTTTTTTACAGCATAAACATAGCCCATCATATCACAAAACATGAAATGCTATCAGAAAGAAGTATGATGGCTATGTTTAATAACCTGCAAGAGTCACCAGCAAAGGATCTTTTTGCAGCATCAGCTTCCCTTTTCCTGTCTATTGGCAGCACAAATGGGTCACGATGTGCAAGAGCGGCAGCAATTGTTAAAGCAGGGCTGAGGCATTGAAAGACACACCCCATCAAAAGCAACTTCCCAATATTTGGGTCCACAGGGAGAGTACAAAGATGACGACCTGTCAGGCGTGATAAATTAGACTTGGCAGATATCCCAAAGGCATGCATATAAGATAGAGACACAAAATGGTCAAATTGCACATACCGAGTGGAGTAAGCTCCTCCTTATCATCTAAAGCCCCAATGGTTTTAAGTAGTTCAATTGCATTTTCCACAGCAAGAGGATCTGGTGGCTGTAGAGCCTTTGACAAAAACGATCCCACAGCTCCAAGCTGCAAACTTTTTATATGCAGACACAGTTCTTGCAAAGGTGTTCTCAGTATTTCTGGTAATTGATATTGAAGCATTGAATCATGTATGATTTTTGGATACAATCTATAACAAACTCCTGGTTGCAATCGGCCAGCACGCCCCCGTCTCTAAAATTGTTTCAGAACACCAAGAAAACAAGAGTGATTTTAATTTGTCATGGGGTGACAGAGGAGTTTAGTTTTATGTTTTAAAAGGTGAGAATATTAATATACACCACTCTTGCGAGATTCCAAGTGAATACCTGATGTGCTGAAGCCTTTGAAACCCACGATGGTAACAAACAAGCCAGCTTGTTCAGTGCATCATAACTGGTTTCCTTTGCCTTTCCACAGTCTACAACATACACCACATCATCTATGGTAATACTGCTCTCTGCAATATTTGTTGCCAGAACAATTTTTCTGCAAAATGTAGAAGGGAAGGTTCGGAATTCAGGGGAGGAAAGATCATTTAAAAGTAAAAAATGCTTGCAAGTAATTACAAATAGTTCAGCTAATGCTCTCTAATGACATGGACCAGGCAAACAAACAGATATTCTAAAGATTAGTGCAACCATTAACATAAAGATTAGTACCGCTTGTTAGGGGGAGGACGGTCAAAAATTTCACGTTGATTTATGGTTGGCATTGAACCATGCAGGGGAAGGACTAGAAATTTGCTTTGATCTCCTAGAAGTTTGTTTCCTTTAATCAGCTCAAGCAGCTTGGAGATCTCATCCCAGCCTGTGAGAAAAACAAGAACAGCTCCCTCACGTTCATGACGACAAATATATTCAATTGCTGCCTCCACCTAGAATATAAGTTTCAAACATAATTATAATGCTATGAAAAACAAATAAAAGTCTATTTACAATTACCCAAGCTATAAATTGATTTATATGACCAGCAAAAAATATATAGCATTAACAAATGATATAGCAAAATAAGAACCAGTTCTGGTGTAAGTACAGCATGTAATATCTTCCGATATTAACAACAACCAGATGTGCAAAGATATCCGACAAAAAAGCTTCCGGTTCGCAATAAATGTTGCATTACTATAGTAGTAGAGTTCTCAAAATACAAACCAGACCCAAGTCAAGCTGTGAACCCGACCAAGCTTCCAGAGAAAGTCTTGTTGATGCGCTGTAATTTTTATATTGAGAACCAATATCAACTTCCTACAAAGGCAAAGCAATATCTCAGTCGAAAATAACAAAGCCACAGAAAGGAATTCTTAAGCTGAACTAATTCCTCAACTATGAACACTTAAATAACCAAGATGGTGTAGGAATATCCTCCCTGGCACAAACCAGAAATAGTAACAACTTACAAATGGTCACAAAAGCAATGGCTGCAATTGGAGAATCATATCAAATACAAGTGTTGTAATCATTTCAATGCATGTATGCCACACCTAATTCATAGAGATAAAATCAAATATTGACTCTCATTACACCAATCTGCCTTCCACAACAAGCATGCTTAGCAGAAAATTACTTAAAAGCAGGCTCTCCAGAATACAACCTTTTGTTTTTCGTTGTGTTTTTTCTATCTATTTAAGAGAGCGTTTGGAAACGTGGGCCAACCCACGTTTCCAAAAAAAATCAATTTTTTTTTGCTAAAAATTCAATTTTTTTTATATGTTTTAGATCGTTTTGATACACTGATCTCAAAAATAATTTTTTTAAAATAAAAAAAAATCACTTTAATGCATTTCGAAATGAAAAGCAACCGCAACCACACTCCCGTTGCACACTCCCAAATAGGCCAAAATTTGAAACTGATTCTAGTTGATGTCAATCTATGGGAAAACCATGTAGCTGTTGTCCTAGAAGACCTAATGATCAACTGTCTGCATTTGACAATTTTTTTCCAATTGCAGTTTAAGGGATCAACCAAAAAATGAGGATGCATATAGGGTGTGGATAGTGATAAGAATCACCAAGAATACAAAGCTAGAAATAGTGATATCACTTAAGCAACCATTTTGGGACAAGATGAACCACATGACTTGAAATCAAACTAATTAAATCCCTCTTTTTTATAAGAATTTTTTTTAAAAAAAAAACCCTGACAAAATGAACCTTCCTTTACAGAACTGCTATACTGACAGTATATTTACCACTCGTGAGCGTGTAAGAGAGAGTGAGAGGTACAAATAAAAAAATATATAGTTCAATGAGTTTAAACGTGCCTCAAATAATTCAGTTATAGGATCCTTCTTTGAATATTGCTCTCTTCTTCTTTGTCTTGAATTCCCCTGAAAGCTGTCCAACTCTTGAATTTCATAGTGAGTTTTCTCCAACACATCTTCTAGATAGAACTCTGATACAGGGAAAGTTAATCCCTGCCAATATATCACGATAATTGAATGAATAATAGGAACATTCAAACATGATCGAACACCCAAAAAAAAGGTGTTCCACTGCCATAAAGTGAAGATTACAATAACAAAAATACCGGGATATGAATAGTTGGGGCATTTCTGAAGTATTTCGAGAACAAGTCAGCATTAATGGTAGCACTCATTAGAATAAGACGCATATTTGGACGCCGAGGAAGAAGGTCGCGCAAAATAATCAGCAGGAAGTCCTCATTCATTCCTCTTTCATGAATTTCATCCACTACCAAATGGCTCACACCAGTTAAATCCGGATCCTGAACCTGTAGTTAGTGGGTAAGTATAGATACGGAAGCTGAAGAATAAAATTCCTATTAACAAGTTTATTCAAGCTTTGCCTTAACAAATGGGAAATGCACAGCATCATCAATTACCAGCTGCCGAAGTAACACACCAGTGGTGCAAAAAAGGAGCCGGGTTTGAGCAGATCGTAATGCTTCCAGACGAATTTGATAACCAACAGTTTCACCAAGGCTCTCTCCCCTTTCAGATGCTATTCGTGCAGCAACAGAAATGGCAGATATACGGCGGGGTTGTGTACATACTATGTTGTAATGAGCACCACGTAGAGATGATATTCCCTCCTCCAATATATACTGAGGAAGCTGTGTTGTTTTACCACAACCTGTTTCCCCTGAAATTACCAATACCTGCCAATGCCATACATAAACAATGAAAATTATATGAGAATTTAGCACTAAAAGCAGCAAAGAATTTAGTCAGAAATAAGATATAATGATAATTATTTATGACACATTCATCAGGTCAAACTTTTCCTAAAATGGTTCTTCAAAAAGTAGAAAGGAGGAGGCAGAGGAATAAAAACGTGAGAGAGAAAGCAGATTAACCACAAAACAGAAGAAATTCACCTAACTCTGATTGGAGACTAAATAGTTAATCCACCAATTAGTGTCAGTGAAAAGAAACACTACACCATTCTATTAGCTTCCATTAAGAGAAAGCTTTTTTTAATCATAATTAAATATTATATTAAGCCCACAGGTGTAATAACCATATGCCAAACTTCAGGCACAGCCAGCAGGTGTGCGGAAGGCACATCCCTTTGCCACAATCAATTAGGAATATTAACTTTCAACACAACAGCATATCATGCCGAAGCATGGCCCTACATCATCATTGCATTCTGATACATTACTAATATAGGCTGAAGGCTGAACTCAGAGCATATGGAGGCTATAATCAAGTTGCTTTTGATTACTCCACCAGATAATGGCCTTGGTTAAATTGAAAATAAATGAATGCTCTGAGACTCCTGAGGAAAACACATTGTTTTCCACATACATGTGATGCATCGGAGAAAGATTGCCAAAATGAAGTAAAAGAAAAATGCACCTGATTTTCTTCAACTGCTTTCAGAAATTCAGTTCTTATTTTAAATGCAGGAAGATTTTCTCTGAAAGACTTCATTTCCTTCACGCTGCTACTAGCCTGAAAGTGTGAAACCAATAACATAAAAAACCTTTACATCTCAACATAGCCACTTGTAAACAACTTTGAATAACCAAGTGCATAATGCCTTTGGTTACTTAAGTATATGATAAGTTAAAACATCCTCACACAAAAAGCATGATGTGTTCACCTTTAATTTATCCTGCTTCTGCTTTAGTTCAATACTCTGTTTCTCCTTAGCAGCATCTGTTTCCAACATGGAAGCAGGTTTCACCATTTTACCACCAAGAGATCCATGTTTGCCTCCCTGAGAAGAACTTGCATTGGACTCATTTCCAGCCACTGCTTTTTGTGAGCTATTCAAAAGATTTCCAACTCTCCTCTCAATTTCTGTAGGCATTTGGATCTACAGAAAGATTAAAAAATGAGAACTTATTACCTGAAAAGACTTTTGAGTTTTATAAACTTCAATGCTTTTACCTCTTTCTGTGTGGATCCATGTTGCTCATCAAGATCAGCTCGATAATCTGGTAGTGGAACTTTGCTAACAACAAGGGTTTTGCCTTTATTGTATGCATGGCTTCCTCCACAAGTACAAAATGAAGATATTGTAAGTTCAGACACATGATAAAAAGGCAAGAATCTTTTTTGTCGGAGAAGATTTTTCAAGAACACAGAAACATGTAGGACATTCAACTATTTTTCCAATTTTCCAGAAAATTAAAAGTATCCTTTTGTAGTCTAACTGATCTCCAAATTTTCTTTTTTGACTTCAGAAAAAGCAGTATCTCAACTTCTCCACTTACCAGCTACCATATTATAATAAAAAAAAAATATACTTAGCAAACATGTTCTCCAATATTTTTTTCAAACACAGAAAAAACTTTTCTAGTTTTAAACACTGACCATGTTTTCATGAAGAAATGAACTACAAAATGAGATGCAAAATTTTGAGAAAAAAAAGCTCTTTTCCAGACATAAACACACCCTATGCACCTACAAACAAAAAGATATTCAACCAACAGTCGAATCCTAATAGTCCTATAAAAACTTCGTGTGAATACAAATAACCAAATTTGAATATCTGACAATATTCCTTACCCAGTGTAATTATCCTAACCATTTCTTAAGCATTTCTATATTAAATTCCCAACACATCACTACCAAATCAAGCTATTTACCTTATATAGTTCACTTCTTGTTAATATATATCAATACAGTATACAAATTAGGAAGTTAAGCATACTTACAAGTGAAGCCCCAATTCGAAAGCCATATCAAACAGCTTTTGCTGATCATCGCGGCTAAAACTACGCTTCATTATTATTTCTTGCTCCCCTCTAAGCTTCATTTGCTCCATTTTACTCCACCATTCATCTTCATCAAGAACCTCCATCTTCACCACCACAGTGAAAAAGAATGCATTTACAAAAATATATAAATATAACTAGCAGAAAAAATCCAGTTAGCGAAAATTGAATCTTTAACTAGTCGAGAACCCTAAAAACCCTAAAAACAACTAGATAGTTATTAACAGTTAATGAATACAAATTGAATTTAATTTAGAAAACAATACCTCAGTCTGTTTTTGTCTCAATCGTTCCGCTCTCCAAACAGGATCCCACCACCGCTGCTCACCACGTCCTCCTCGTCCCCGTCCTCTATCACCACCACGACCGGGTACGCCTCCGCCTCCGCGACGGCCGCCTTGGAAATTAGGACGTCGTGACATGGCCTGAGTTGAGATGTCTCGATGAATGTACGAGAGAGTTGTTGAAGATAACGCAGGCGCAGCTAGTAAGAGATGTTTGGAAAAGAAAGAGGGAGCACCGAGTAAGCGACGAGCTGGTAACATTAATTAAATTATTTATTTATAATGGGAGTAACACATTGGAAAGCTGGCAAGATGTTACTCTGCAACCCACCGGGGAAGTGAAACTGTGGGGCTTTGCATTGACTATCGCAGTTTGCGCGTGCGAGAAACATTCTTCTTTTCCTTTCTTTTTTTTTCCATTTTTTATTATTTTTTTTAAAAAAATATTTTTAATATTAATTCATTAAAATAATAAATAAATATTAAAATTAAAATTAATTTAAAATCAAAAAAATCAAAATATAAATCCAAACGAGCTTTAACAAAGCTTTTGGAACGGCACTATGTACTATTATAATTTATAAAATAATAAATAGCTTATTATAATTTTTATATTTAAAATAAAATATTAAATTATATAATTTAATTTAATTATAATATTAATTAAAATTATAAATTATTTTTTTACAATAAATATTTTTCATTAAAAGTTTATATTTCCATTGAGAGGTAGATCTTTAGTTAGAGTTTACTATCAATTATTGAAATAAATATGCGCTCATAGTGGGGGAAGTCTTCATCCACTGAGGAAAATAAGAAAGCAAACAAAGAAAGTTTCATGCACACAATAAATATGAAATTAAAGATTGCATTATATGAAAAGAGCAATGGTAGATCAACTGTGAAGATATTCTTTTAGAAAAGGGCTATACAATAAATACTTGTTATACTAGTATTGGGCATAGTGATTCTGGAATTGATGCTTCTGTGAAATCAAAATTGGAAGGAGGTGCCAAGACGTTGCATCTTTTGCCCCTTCCATGACTAGAACACGTCCCCAGTAGACTGGACCAAGTAGAAACAATAGAGGATATAGCCATTGTATTCGTGTCCAAAGCCTTTTTATTGATGAAGAAGAGACAAAAAGAGAGTGGGGAAAAGAAAAGATGTAAGTTAAGGTTTTTATAATGAAAAAAGGGGGGTATTTTTGGAAAATAATTTTCAATTTCTATTAGAATGGAATTCATTACCCAACCAAAAAAATTATTTTATTTATAGAATATTCCATTGGTATTTAAGTTATACCCTCGTCAACATATAAATTATTAATGAAAACTTGACATTAAAAAATATTAAACAACTAAATTAAATTGAAAAGACATTTTATATTATTAATTTAACTATAAAATCAATTATAAATACCTTAATACACTAGAAAAAAGGTTAGAGGTGGAGGTAAAGGGAGAGAGAGGAAAATCTCCTAGAGGTCCATGAGTGGTAGAATAGTAAATCGACGTATATGTCATTATTTGCTCTCATTGATTCCAACATCGTTATTCATACTCTACCTCTAGTTTGTCACTCCATTCGATCTTCATAACATCAATTTGTTCTTGAAACAACTCCTAAATGACTATTAATGGCTATCACAGTTTGGATTATAGAGTGTCTATGGTTAAAATACTACAACTTGCTCTTATATGTCAGGTTGTAGTCATAAAGATATTATAAACTTGATTTTTACTAGATTCACCGGTTGCTCTAACCTCTAACCACAACTTTGAATTATATTTTAAATGAGTTGAAAGGTCCTCTTCATGTTTAAAACTCAATCACAAGTATTATTGATGATGATTTCTAAGCTAATTTTATTGAAACAAAGGCATTTTCATTAATGTTATCATGTGAGCAACTTCTATACTTCTGAACTTGAAAATCAATTAATTAATGAAAAACTATATAAACACTTAATAAATTAGTTAATGTTATCCTTGAGAAAAAGAAATAACATGTAATTCGGCATATATTTTGTATAAGCTTGCTAGAAAAAGGTTCCCTAGCACATGGAAGTCAGATTTGTAACTCGTATCAAACAAGCTTATGTTGGTAACAAGTGCAGCAAGTGTATTTTAAGATTAGCACCCAAATATACTATAGGTTTAACAACAATACTACTTGTAGAAGCAAAAGTAATACTTCTTAGCATTAGACTTTTTTCTTGGCTACTAAATAATATAACTAAAATATAATAAACAAAAAAAATAAATAGTGAAGCATATTTAATTTAATTCTCAATCTATGATGTATGGGTTTTTGTATTACTGCATCTATCTACTTTTAACAAAATTTCAGCAACACCTTCCCTATATGAGATCCAACCTAAAAAAATTTAAAAATTCTAAAAACCATATTCTCGAACCAAACCATCACCCATAAACATAAGTTTCACTATTTATATAGAACTAATTTCAAATATCATAAATAAAAATATATAAATAAAGATAATGATAATATAAAAACAAATCATTTATAATTTAAACATGGGAGTTGGCCTTGAAAAAGCTACTAATCCAATTAAAAAAAGCAGTGTGTGACTCATATTCATGAGACTCTTTAATTTATCTACTATGGAAGTATATAAATATAATATACATATTTAATCATTTAACATATATACATATATATATATAAGTGTATGTCAATAAATTATCAAAATTAACATAATTTAGAATTAAAAAAAGAGAAGTAGCCTAAAAAGGCCCAAACATCCCATAAATTCCCTTTTATTCTAATTTCAAATATTGAATTACAAGGTGTTTTGACTAAGCTTTCATTTGTTTTAGATATTGTATAAGATTTTCTTATAAAAATTTTATAAAAAGTCATAAATAAAAATTCATAATGTGATTTCTTAGTAATATTATTATGAATATTTTTAATTATTATAATCAACTCTTCACAATTTGATTATATGCATGCCAAATAAGTAAGAACTATCAAGATCAAACCTTAAATAGTAGAGAGAGAGAGGCAACCATTGATTTTAGAAAGAGAACATCGATTGTTGGTACTTTCAATAAAGAGAGAAAGAAAGAGGAAATGATGAGATTTATGAAAAAAGACAAATAATTAGGGATTCTTAATATATCAGGTTTTAATTCACCGATGAAATTTTTTGTCAAAAAAATCATCAGTGATTAAACATGTCATCTGATTAATGATGGACTCATTGATATAAATTTTAAATTTATTGGTGAATTTATTAATAATTTCAAGAATTTTTGAATTTTTTTTAATACCCACCAAATTCTCTAATGGTTTTTCATCAATTAGTGATTATGATAGTTAGTTCTAATTTTATAAATTTCTTCCAAATTTCTTTGTAAATCTTTGACAATTTTAACATCAATTGGTGAGGAAGTAATTCACCGATGAACTTTCATGCACTGGTAATTCTATTGGTCAATTCTAATTTGATGAATTCCCCCCTAATTCTCTATAGTTCTTTAACTATTTTAACATTTGTTGGTGAGTCCATCATCATTTACAATTATGATAATCATTAATATAATTGCTAATAGTTATTTTATAATTTTTAATTATTTTTAAATATTATCGATGATTTCATAAAAATATTCATTATAATATCTTGTCTGTCTTAGTTATATAACAATAGCAGCAGCAACAACAACTTATATTCAAACCAAAACTCATTAAAACCATAACTACAATAATAAATGCTTGGTGAATGTAAAAAATATAATGTAATATAAAGTAATAACAAATATTTTAATAATATAATGATGTTTTTCATTTAGAATCAATTCAAATTCTTTTGATCTAAATTTTCCTCATCTTTAATTTTATCATCTTCATGTCTATCATCATTTTTCTTCTTCATTGAATTAAAGGTTGATGATTTCTCTAGCTTCATAAATTTTTATATGTCTAATAGTACTTAATATATTATTTAACTCATCAACATCAATATAAATACAAGTATTCTCAGCAACATAAAAATTTAAATTTTCTTTTAATTCTGTAGATAGAGTAACTCAATATAGATTAATTAACTCATCAAATTGAAATATATTTTATCCCTCAATTGCTTCATTGTTATTATCTTTAACAACTTAGACATAATTCTTATAGTTGTTTTTCATAACAATAATCAATCAACTCTATTATAATCTTTTCTAAAGGAAAGAGTGTATGCATAATACATTTACTGGTATTTTTAGCAAATACAAAAAAATCATTGATGTTAACAAGTTTATTTATTTTATTTATTTTGATCAAACCATGGTCAAGATATATTATAATTCCTATCTATTTTATTCATTTTGATCAAACCATGGTTAAGATATACTATAATTCCTTTATTAGTATCATGTCAATAATATTTAAATAAAAATATTGCATTTTACACCATGTGATATTGCAATTCAATCACTTCTTCTATATTGTCATAAATAATAAACTTCAAACCCATAGAAAGTTGATCACTTAACATGAAACCTGTTATTATATGTATTTATACCCATAAAAAAACACTAGTTACCACATTAAATCTTTCTTTTGAGACCAAAGATAATAATTTCAAACTATCAGCATTACATCATATGTTATACACTTGGTTAAAGATAATTAATGTTCAATGAAAAAAGCTAAATAAATATATTCTTGTTAGAGTTACAAATTATTACATATTTACTTGTGTTTTAAATCATATGACAAGTGATTCATATTATAAATAGAAAATTTAAGCTTCAATAAGATATAAATTTTAGGATAACAAAAATTAATGATGTTGTTATAAAAAAGTTACTAAGAATTTAGTTTATATGAAAATACAAGAGAAAATGATTTAAAACTATTGTCATCACTTTTTTTTTACCCTCTATGTTCAACATATTTTTAAAAAAATATAAAAAAAATACCAAAATCTTAAAAAAAAAATACTATTTTGATGTGATTTGGCTAATTTCTGGTCATTTAATAACCTCTAACCATTTCATGTATTGTTTTTATATTTACAATTTTTTTTTGAAAAAAAAAAGGAAAAAACCAATCAAAAAAAAGAAAAAAAATTATTGATTAAAATGTAATTGAAAAAAAGAAGAAGACTAGTTTAGTATAAAAGGTAGTAATTGTAAAAGGAAAAAAAAAAAGAGGGAACACCATGTTAAAAAAATGAATTTTTAAAAAATAGGGGAAGCTAGAATAAAAAAAGAGAAGTTTGTGAATAATTTAGAAAAATAGTAGATGGGTATAGAAGAATTTACAAGTTAGGTGTGAAAAAACTATTCTTAATAGCATAAATAGATGGTTAGACACATAAATAGAAATGACAATGGGAGAACACAAAAAAAAAAGCTTCACATAATTAGTTTTGACTTCACCAAACACTTTTTAAAAAATCACCACAACAAAAAAAAAGCCAAAAAACTATTATACTTTATACACTATCCAGCACACACTCACATTTAACAAAAAGAAAGATAAAAATATGGACTTTCTCTCCCTTTAAAAAATTAAAAGTCACTCATCTATATATTTAGAACAGAAAAAGAACCCAAATATGAACTATATCACCTTCAAAATAAAGAAGAAAAACATTATCTATAACCATTCATGCCATTATTGAATTGAAAACACTATTGTCATCGATAACAACCATTTTCTTTTGTCATAACAACAAAATAGGTCACTTCTTTCTCCCCTTTTCATTTCAGCCGAGAGTCTTTTTCTATCTATATCTATAAGATATCCCATCCTTCAAAAATCACATCCCTCTAAAAAAACCGATAACTACTTTGCCTTAACACAATCCTCATCTTCTTTTCACCATGGTGTTAATCTAATTCAATTTCATTAAATTACAAACAAATTTAATTTTTTTAAAATCCTAAAACAAACCCTAACATATAAATTATATTTTAATATAATAAAAATTCTATATGAAAGACTATAAAACACTTAAATATACATGCAAACTATAAATACTATATAAAATATCAATAAATCAACCTAAAACATAGATGAGCAGGTTTACTTACATGGTTCGAGGAACATTTAAAAAAAAAGGATTGAACCAAGACATTATTAAGTGTTGGGATAAATGAATTTATAAGAATAAAGCTTAGATTTATGGCAAAATAGGGGGAATGAGTTACTATTTTTTGTGGGGGAAGGAAAAAGAAGAACAACAATAAAGGAATGGAGGCTGCTATTGGTTATAACACTTTTAAATTTATCAATGAAATTCTTGACAAAAACTAGTGATGGAATAATTCCCCCAATAATTTTGTTAGCAAATAATGATGCTCTATTTTACCAACAGAATCACCAACATGATATTTCTTGATTTTTTTTAAAATTATATTAGCAATTCCATTAGTTATTAATAACATGATATATTTTGTCGTTAATGGTGCCGGTAATGTTTGATAAATGTTTTTGCCAATATTGAAAATTACTAATTAAAAATATTTAATCGATAATTTTATTGCTATTTGACAATTTTCCTGTAATGTGAGTAAATTAGAGGGGAAGCCATCTGATTTGTAATTTTAGTCATTTTTATGAATTGAATTTTATTTAAAATTCAAATCAATACTTTAAAAAGAATTTCAAACACATAAATTGATTTAACTTGTGAATTAAATTTTAAAGGTTCTAAATAACCTGTTAGATAAATGCATGAAAATACAACAATTTTTTTTTAATTTAGATCGACATCAAATATTAAAACTTAAAAGATCTTGATAAAGAATTTAAGTTAAATTGTAAACTTTAATTAAAAATTGAGAAGACATGATGGATTGTATGGATGTGTTTTAGATTAATCGTGGTACATCATAATCATTAAATGGCTAATAACCTTTTTTTATTATGAAGTTAAATTATTTGTAATTATAGTTTTAATTACAATAATTAGATCCATTTTGTGGCTTTTAAGAGCATTCATAACTATGCTTTTCTACCTAGGCTTTTTAAGTAGAATAACTAGCAAAGATGTTTTCTATCTATAACATTCTTGCTTCTTGGATGACCTTTTATTTTAATTTTATCAATGATGCTTGTTATATAAAATGAGAACAATAACACTCTTCATATGGTCTTGGTGAGGAGGTAATGGTAGGTGGAAAAGAAAATTTAGAGGGTTGATTAATGATGTAATTCAACTATTATTATGGTGGTTCTATAGCCTAGATATGTTTTTGAGAAGTTAGGAAAGATTACAATAAAAAGAAGCTAAAATAAGAACAATTATAACAAAAAAAAATAAAATTCTTAGAAGGTTATGAAAATAATTTTCCTGTATCTTTGTCCTTAGAGGCTAAACAAAAACAAAAGCAATAAAAAAAAAGAAATACTTGGATTCAAAATCCAAAACCCAATTTGCCAAACTCAAAAAACCTTTAATAAACAACCCCACTCATTTTTTCACATTACATTTCTCTCTTTATAATTTTAATTTTGTTAAAAATAGAAATTAAAAGAAAAATAATTGTTTTAATGATTAAATTCTCATAATTTTAATGCTTTTCATCAATTTTACTTTTAAACTTTATAAATTTCTTAATTAATAGCTTTCATCTATTTTCAATGCTTTTCATCCATATTTTTATCTAAATTTTTGATCTTCTAAATGACATTATTTTGTAGAAAGATTATTGTTTTTTAATAAGTGATTATAATAAAGGTTCTTATTAAGAAATCAAAATAATTGAAGAGTAAGATTGATTTTAAAAAATAAGTTAGGCATAAAGTTGAGACTATTACAATAATTTGACAAATTAAATAGGTGTCTTATGCTACATAGTAGGCCAAGTAAAATTTTTTCATATGTAAAAACAAAAATCAAGGTGACACTATTGTTTTTAAATAAGTAAAGAAAATATAAGATTTTGATTTTTTACTCAATCAAGTTCTATAAGTTTGGTTAGTTTAATTATATGATTTTAAAAAAAATCATAAATAACTCAAAACATGCAATAATTAGTCATAAAAAATAATTTTCTAGTATCATATTTGAAATAAAAAAAAAAGAAGAAGAAAAGTTTGTTAGAGATCTAGAGTCGCTCTGCCATAGACAACGCTCAACCATTAGAAAGAGTTTATTGAGATGTTTAAAATGGTATTGTAAAAGGCTTTATGATAATATCAAAAAAGATCGCACATGTCATTAGTGCAATAACCTATAAAGCAACTCAACAAAATATTATGGGATGGACATCTTATGCTTATATCAAATCAATTAATTGAATTTAGATAAAAAAAATCTATAAAAAAGCTAAATCTAACAAATAAAAAAATAAAAAGACTCAAGATCACCTAAATAATTACCAAAATTAATAAAAAAAATCCTATAAAAATCAAATAAAAAAATAACTAGAGTCGAATCTCCTTAAGAGATGGAACTGGAAAAAAAATGACCTTAAAATAATAATGATCAAATTAGCAGTAAAAAAACTTAAGGATGATGAAATCATAAAAAAATAAACTTTTAAAAATCATCTTAAATAAAACAAATATCAATTAAAAGAAATGAGACCGAATTTGAAAGTTAAAAAATTAAAGAGGAATAAAATTAAAAAAATCAAATTTCATACATTATTTAAAAAAAGTTATAACCAAAATAGAACCAAATGTGAAGGAATAAATAATTGAAGAGCTAATTTTAAATTTTGCAAGGTTAACATAGAAATTAAAGATAAGAGATGGAAAAAAAGGTCAAACACACCGAACTAAAGGTTAGTTAGGAACACACACATCAAACCAGAGGTCACATTGAAACACACATCGTCCATGGATGGAGGGGAAGTGAAGATGATTTTAACACCATCTTGGAAGCCACCTTTTGACCACTAAATGACATCTCATGTGCTACCAAAAAGATGTAGAGATAACTCACCCGATGAGCATGTATTGCATGTGTCAACTAGGTTTTGTAAATAATATTTATGCTTATTTAATTACCAAACAACCCCTCAACTAACTAGATTTTTACAGAAAAGATGCAAAGGCCCTTGGATTTAAGTTATAAAAATTATGTAAAATCAATCATTCAACTATTGGAAAAAAAAAATCATAAACCCCTAAGATCCAGATTTATGATTTTTTACTTTTACAAGAAATGAAGTAATTTTAACATGCTAAAAAATATGTAAAGATCTTTTTATCTCCGTTTAATTTATAAATGATTTTTTCACCATTGAGAACAAACCATCCTATCCTTATACAAAACTTAATGACTTTTTATAGAAAGACAAAAAGGTCAAAAAAATATTTCAATTTACAATGTTTTGTATCTTTGTTTATAATGGAAACCTTAGCTCTTTTAGATATTATTAATATTTAAGTTGTAATTAAAAAATTAATTGAATTTTTTTTATCAAATTGAAAAGTTTCCACCATAGTGTAATTGCATTGTCTAATGGGTATATATTATAGGAGAAATACATAAATATATGATATGACATTCCTTTTTTTGCTACAAAAAAGCAAATTCTTACAATTTAAACAAGAAATTCTCTCGTCAAATATTTCATATCTTTCCTGTAAATAACCAATAGCGATTTCAGATTTTTTTCCTCAAAAATCTACATTGAAATTAAAATTCATTTGATTAAGGAATTAAATTTTAGTGAAATAAAAAAAAGCATGAGTCTTTGATTTTTTTCAACACTAGAATTTTTATCTATTATAGATCGAGACAATAATTATTAATAAAAAAAATTCTATTGATGGAATAATTTATTTTATTTCATACATAATTAATTATCTTATCTTATTTTATGATTTAAACAATAATGTGATAATCACCAATAATTAGATATATTTTCCATTTCAATAAAAAAAGTACATTGATACATTATATAAAAAGAAATTAGATAAGTGGTTTACTCTATGACATGGGCAAAACCATATGTTTTTCAATTTAAAAAAAAGATTTGACTAAATTGACTCAACTAGAATTAATAAACTTAACTAATTTAATTATATAAATAAAAAGTACAACAATAATAAATAAAACAACAAAAGAATTGATAATGATGAACTAAAAAAATAAATGTTTGTTAGTGCCATAAAAAGATATCTTCCACACATTCTTAAAATATCTTCATAATCTTATTCCATAATAAAACAAAAATTAAATAAGGTTGGAATAACCCTATAAAAAGCAAAATAAATAATAATTTAAAGCCAATTTAAAGCAAGTTAAATGTTGCAAGATAAAAACAAAAAAAAATTAAAATGATAAATAAAATGACCCGAGCCCATTTAGGTTAATATGCCAAATTTATGACTTGGTTGTGATATCAGAGTAACCCTATTAAAAGTAAATTAAATGAAACTATAAAGCTCAATCATCAAATAACCTAAAGTTGAAAGGCAAAATTGAAAAAAAAAACTTGGGTTAACCCATATCCTAGGACATATGTTCAGGATAACCCTATAAAAAGAATAGTGAAAAAGCAACATAAAGACTAGTTCTAAACCAATAAAATTCTAAATGATAAAATTAAAAAAATAATTAATTTTTAAAAAGAATTTAAAAACCTATGTCAACTTGCAATATTCAACGAGATCAATGACCTTGGTCATAAGCTTAGGAGTAACCTTATAGAAGGAAAGCCCTAAAAAATCAAGGAGAAAAATTCCCAATTAACCAAATGCTAATGAATGCAATTGAAAAACAAAATCAATAAAAAAAATAAAAAACAAAGCAAATACAAATAAAAAACTAAAGACCATAATTGATATAAAAAAACTTAAATCAAATGTTGAGTAATAAAATTGAAAATAAAATCAATGAAGAAAAAGATAAAAAAATAGCAATCGATAGAATAAAGATTAAATTTAATATAAAAATTACTTAAAACCAATTGATGAGCGATGAAGTTGAAGAAACAAAAATCAATACTAAAAAGGATAGTAAAAAACCAAATAGTAATAAAAAGAACGAGTACAAAATTTGATATAAAAAACAAAAAATACTTGTAATTTCTTTATAAAGTAACGAAAACCTGATGAAAAGAGAGAGAAAATAAAGGGAAAGAAAAAGTTCATGAGAACTCAACTGCCATATTGTTGTGTACACATGCATGACTATAAGATAGATCACGTCGAGATATTTTGAATATCACTATGAAAAGATGTTAAGCCGTCGTCTAAAGCCTCACATGTCATTGGAAAATAACAAAGCCTTCTCACATGGTGGAACATGCGTTGCACCTAATAGCCTTCTTGTGCAACTTATTTATCAAGTCCTTTTATTTGTTTTAGTTTTAATTTTGGTCTCTTAATACTTAGTTGTTTTAAATTAGCTAAATTTTATTTTATTTTGCAAAATGGAGCATCGATCTTTTCCCTTGATAATACAAGATCCCCGTATTAAGGTAAATAAAATAAACTATTTAGTCAATTCCTAGGTAAATTTAATTTGAGAGGATCTAATTAAAAAAAAAAGTTGAGGGATGGAAAAAAAATTACCTTGACCATACACATCAGCCTTTGGTGTTAGCAAATAAAAAAGACTCATTATTTCTTCAAGCTTTAAATTCAGTCCTTAAAGTTTTAATTCTTATAATTCAATAAAATTGAATCTTAATTTGCTAAACCGAGCAACAAAATATTGCCATCGATAATGTAAAGCCTTTTGTATGCAAACATAAAAAGAAATCACTATAACCAATACCATAAAAAAACAACATTAAATGAAAAAAAAAATACAAACAAATTGAGACATTAAAGTGGAAAACAATTTTGGAACAAAAATATTGAGAAAAATGTGCGAATCTACATTGTTTTCTCTCACATGACATAATAAAACATTGATGCTACTTAGTTTTTTTTTAATTTTAATTGATTCTTTTTATTTTTAGCATTCAATATTTTGGTTTATTTTAAATTGGTTTTCACAGTCTTGTATAAACTTTTATCATTTTATTGGTGTTTGATTTTGGAAACATTTATTTTTATTATTTTTTTAATCATCAAAGTTATCTTTGGATTAATCAAGTTGATTAGGTCACATTAGATTAATTCCCATATTATTTAAATTTTTTCCCTACTAGAGAATATGTTAGCAATATCTTTGTTTTTTATCTACTAAAAAAATTAATATGATCTGCAATATAGCACATGCTAACAATCTTATGTAATTCTAAAACTAATTACTATGATTGAAAAAATAATGAATTCATTATAATTCAATTTGATTAAAAACAAATTATAATTTTCAATGAAAATATTTTAATGTATTGCTCGGTCTTGCAATAACTATCAAGAAACAATTATAATTACAATTTATTAAAATTTATAAAAATAATTAAATTAAATTTATAATCTAACAAGTACAAATATTTGATAGTTCTTAATTTTATTTTCTGGACAAGTAGGTAATATAAAAAATTAAAAAAAATAAAATTAAGCTAATAATAATAATAATAAAGTAACTAGAAAAAAATCCTAAATACATCGACTTGGGTGATCAAGAGTACTTCTACCTTAATAAGAATAGCCAATCAAGGTATACGGGTTTGCAAGTCTAGATTTACATGGTTGGGCTTTGATAATATTTTTTACAAAAAAAAAATAAATTATTATCTGTTTTATTTTTTTTAAATAAATCATGTGGCATGTTGCTTTTTTGCTCCAATTTCAATGACTAGACGTCGCTAAAAAATCAATCCATGAGTGTTTCATATTTAAAAATTTATTTTAAAATATTTTTAATAAAAAAAAAACATATTATAGATCTAAATAAACCTCCTTTTACTTTTAATATCTAAAAAATATCAAGAAATAAAAAATAAATTCAAAACCTAAAATCTTTTGGAGGTAAGATCTAATATCCCATGTAATTTCAAGGTGATATAACAATCCAATAAAATTATATTTATTGAATATAATCTATTTATATCAAAATTGATAATTTTGATAGTGTTAATTAGTGTTAATTAATATTTTTTTATTACTAGAATTTGATGATTTTTTCTTGTAAATTAAAAAAATGAAGTTTTGGAAAATTTTTTATTTATTTTTGTTTTTCTGTAATTGTATGTAATTTGTAATTTTAATTGTAATATAATGTAATTTGTAATTGTAACTGTGACACGTTTTATTTACTAAAAAGAGAATGAAAGTACCATGGCACCCTACCCTAAGTAAATAAGAGAAAGACAGTGAAACAGGGATCCAAATAAGTCGATGCAAAGTCCGTGGATCATCAAGCCAAAAGTCCAGTCCATTAATAAACAAAACGGGCCACCGTCATTCTCTTTACGCTAACCAGCTTCCTCCTTCTCCACAAGCACCAGAGGCAGAGAAGAATTAAGAGATCTGATCGAAACCAAATCCGAGTCAACTCAGCGAGGGAGCCACCCGGTAATTTTGACGGCATGGATCCGGCGAAGACTTCACTTGGTAAAATGCTATTGGAGGAGATCACTCCGGTGGTCATGGTCCTCCGTACACCCCTGGTAGAAGAATCTTGCCTCAAAAACAGCCTCTCCTTCATCGAAATGCTTAATCCCTTTTGCGACTTCAATAACATCGACGGTTAGCTCTCGCTCTCTCCACTATCTATTTCATGCCACAATTTTTGAAGCTAATTGAGAGTAAAAGTTGAGATTTTTCCTTTGGTTTTGTTAAATGCAGTGCCTGTACGGACTTCGAGTGATCAGCCATACAGGCTACAGAAGTTCAAATTGAGATTATTTTATGAGTCTGATATTAAGCAGCCGGATATCGTGGTAGACGTTTTGTTTGGTAGTTTTAAAAAATTAAATTTTGGATTTACAATTTAGATTAGGTAAAATTTTATTCTCGATGAAACTAAACTGCAATTTTGGCATTTTGATTATGTTCTTGTTGAACTAGGTAGCGAAGGAGCGACTAAAGCAGGTTATTACTGAGGCAGGAGAGAAGGATAGATCGGATTTGTCCACTGATCCTCTAGATATTAGCAATGTACTTGCAAGTAAGTTCACTGTATGAGAATGTAAATTTGTCAACACGTAGCTATTTTATCAATTGTGTACGATTTCATTTAACTTGTCAACACGTAGCTATTTTATCAATTCTGTACGATTTCATTTAACTTTTTTGTTTCTCATTCATTTGAATTTTTTTCTGCAGAGGTGAATGTTTTTATCGACTTTGATGCGAATTTATATTCTATTTTTCTGCTCCTTTGCATCTGCTTAATTTTCTTAGTTTAGATGCTTTTAACTAATGAAATTTATTTAAGATTTTAACTTTTTGGTGCATTTGAATTGTGATTTGCAGGCTCCAATTCTGAAATTTCACCATCTTGGTTTGAGATTTTCAATAAAGAGCTTGTACGTACTGTCTCTTTTTCCGAGCACGAGGCTTTTGACCACCCTGTGGCATGTAAGCTTTGAAAATTGATAGGAATAGGGGTTGTTATTTATTTCCCCATTTTTCTTTGGGCTACACGTGCACAATCATGATACATGGGTTATTTGGCTAATGGGATGATAGCTCTTCAAGGTTTTGGTTACTGTAATCATAAAACCATTTTGGGTTTCATTCCTGAATTTATTTCTAATTTGATATGCAGGTGTTTCGGTTGTTTCTTCAAAGGATGAACAGCCTATCAACAAATTTGTGGACCTTTTCAACACTAACAAGTTGCCTTCCCTTCTCAATGACGGTGCAATGGACCCAAAGATTTTGAAACATTATGTATTGGTGCATGATAATAAAGATGGTCCCTCAGAGAAGTATGGTTTTCGTTCCTTTCTTTTTATGTTAGAAGGTATTATCTGAGTATACGATACAAGAACAATAGATAGGGGCAAGTGTTTGGTTGTATAATTAAATCTTTGAGGTTATTATTCTGAGTCAATGCCTTGTCCTGTTTTTGACTCGGTGCATTTAACAGAATCTTCCGTTTCATACCATTTTCTGCTAAAAAGCATATCACTAGGGGCCAAACTTCATATTTGCTACTTGTAATATCAATTTGTTAATTTGGTACTGTATCCTGCATTTTGTTCCTTTAAATAACATTTTAACTACATTTCACACTGCTAAGATTTTTTTCTTCTCTCTTTAGGCAAGTCTTTACAACTCTGAATGTTTTTTGATGGGTTTTAAAATTTTATTTGTTTGATTCCAGGGCAACTAAAATACTAACAGAGATGAAAAATACGTTTGGCTTTAATTGCTGTCATTTACTTTGCATTAATTCTTCTCAAGATGAGCAGATAGAACATCAAGACAATCCTTGGGCTCCTTATGTAAGTTACTTTCTTGTATCATATATTCTTTTCATGCTTTGAAATATTTTACCATGTGATTCGTTTCTCTGTCTTGAGTTATTGGACACAAAAAGCAAGATTAAGGTGGTGGCCTTATTTACTTTTGTGACATTGGCAGAAATTTGATTCTTCACCTAGTCAGGATCTTGTTCGTTATCTTAACATTGATGATTTTAATGAGGTAAATTGCTTTTATCACTGTGAGCATATGGTGTAAACTATATATTTTCTTTTGTTTCCTTATCTTTTATTTTGGGGTGAATTATTGTAGAGCTTTTAACAAATATACCCTACAAATTGGCAACAGATAAAGGATTTAATACAAGAACTATCATCTAAACATATCATTCCTTACATGGAGCAGAAAGTTCGTGTGCTCAATCAGCAGGTAGGGAATCTCCAGCATTCCTTTGTGCTTCGAGCCTTCTCATGAGGGGGCTTGCTTGCCTTCACTTGCACTACTCTGAAATCTAAGCTATGAATACAATTTTATTTTATTGTCTCTATGATTCCTTTTCCTTTCTTCCTCAAATCGTAATTTATCATGGCTAGATTTCTGCTACAAGGAAAGGCTTTAGAAACCAAATTAAAAACTTATGGTGGAGAAAAGGGAAAGAAGACACACCAGATTCCCCCAATGGACCTATGTAAGTTTAAAAAATACCCTTTTTTTTTCATGCCAAAGCTTGCTCCATATTTTACGCAAATTTTCCCTAATATAGGTTTCTACATTCACTGTTGAAGGTATACCTATAGCTCTGTTGAGTCTCAGATCAGAGTTTTGGGTGACTATGCATTCATGTTAGGAGATTATGAACTGGCATTATCAAACTATCGCCTTATTTCCACAGATTATAAGATTGATAAAGCTTGGAAGCGCTATGCTGGTGTGCAGGTATCTTCAAATTTTGTTTCTATAATTATTTGCTCTCTGCTACTCTTGATGACCATTTTCTAGGCTGTAATAATACCATGTGATTTCATATGGTGGATCTGGGATAGTAGTGTGATTATTGTTAGAAAAACATGGAGTGGTTTATTTATATTTATGCCTTTTTGTTCCTTACTCTAGCTTTTTGTTGTTTTGGGGTCCTATTCTGTGTGATAATTGGTGAATGTAATAAACAAACTTTTCTTTACCAGAATGTTTGAGTGCAAAACCATGTTTTTGAAGCATCGTGAGCTCTTGTAACTTTTATATGGCATGTGTATCATATATGTCTTGGGAAATGCTTGGTTAGTCTGTCATTGCCTGGAAAATTCTGTGTTTTTCCTGCCTAACAGATGTTCCTTTATTTGCTTCTTGATATTTCTTCAAACTATATTATCTCAACATGTGAATCATCTCCTCGAGCAACATTCTTCATTTGTTTCATTGGTTCCATGCAGGAAATGATGGGGCTTACATACTTTATGTTGGATCAATCAAGAAAAGAAGCAGATAATTGCATGGAAAATGCTTTTAACACTTATTTAGTATGTGTGTTTTTTCTTGCTTCATCCTTGATCTTGCAATATAAGGAAGAAAGCTATTTCATTATTGTGGATAAATCCTCTTGGTTGGATTTTGCTCTATTTAAAATGACGCACATAAAACTCGTTTTTAGGCCTTGCAACATAGCAGAGAAAGGGTGGTTAGTTTACTAACTTAGCTTTATATGACCACTGGCCTGACACAATGGAGCTGGTTATTTACACATGATGCTCTTAATCTGGCTACTTATTCCGGTCAAGTGAATCAAACAACAAATGCCACCTAGTTATGTACTCTTTCAACTTTGTCTAAGTATATCGAATTTGGTTTACTACAGAAACTTGGGTCTTCTGGTCGACAAAATGCTACACGGTGTGGTCTTTGGTGGATAGAAATGTTGAAGACGAAAGATCAATTTAAAGAGGCTGCCACTGTTTACTTCCGCATTTGCAGTGAGGTACCGCCCACTGTTTATTAAATAAAAAATGAATGAGGGTGGATTTATTTTTCACTGAAAATTTTCTTTTTGCAGGAACTGTTACATTCAGCTGTCATGATTGAGCAAGCATCTTATTGCTACTTGTTGTCCCAACCACCTATGTTGCACAAGTATGGGTTTCATCTTGTTCTTTCTGGTGATCGGTATAAAAAATGTGACCAGGTACTTGTTTTATTTATGCACAAATCTGATTATATCAAATTGCATGATGCGGCTTCTGAAGATATTTGCCGCTTCCTCTTGTAGATTAAACATGCAATTCGTACATATAGAAATGCTGTCTCAGTATATAAAGGAACCCCATGGAGCTACATCAAAGATCATGTTCATTTCCATATCGGCCAGTGAGTTATTTCAAATTGATCCAACTGAAGTTTAACATGCTGGGCCTGCAGAATTTGCAAAGCACAATTTTTTAACAGGGCTTATTTAACATAGGTGTTATGGTTTTCTTGGGATGTATGATGTTGCTTTCACACATATGTTGGAAGTCCTGGCCTATAGCCATCAGTCCAAGGCAACACAGGAGTTATTCCTCAGAGAATTTCTTCAAATTGTTCAGGTGACTGCTATTTCTAAATGATAGACTCTAACCCTAATTTGATATAGGTGGTATTTATTTTTCCCATTTCCCTGAGTTTGACAATTCATCTTGGATGATGTAGAAAGCAGGGAAAACATTTGAGGTATTAAGACTTCAGTTGCCTGTTATCAACATCTCATCGCTTAAGGTTGATTTTGAAGACCATCGAACCTATGCATTGCCTGGATCAGTATGTTGTTCTACTACTCTGTAATCTATAAATGTCACCTTTCCCTAATAGCTTTTTAAGATGCTGTTCTTGCTCTACCCGTTGTGTTATTGATATCATTAAATTTGTTTGGGTGCATACATGCATCAGCCCTAGCATTTGCTATATTTATACACCGAACATAGATCCTCTGGAAGTCATTGAAAAATGATGCTATTTATCAGGAGGGGATTTCATGACTCTTTGATTCTGTGCGTTATGTATCTTAAGTTATGTATCTTAAGTCTGATATGCACATGACCTCATGGTTTTATTACTAAACCTTCTGGATTTATGAAGTTGCTTAAGAAATAACTTGAAGTCAAGTTTTTTGGTCCTGTAAGCATGGCCACAAGTACTAATTAAAATTTCACTGGAATGGGCAAAGCATCTTTTAACATATCAAATATCTTGTATTGTTATTATCTATACTTTTTAGGTTTTCCTAACCTAAATCAAGTGTGTTGGTGGTGTAAGCATCACCAAATATCCTAATGAATGCTCATATAAAGTATCTCATGAAGATATCAAAATCTTGTCTTGCTGCTATCAATATATTTATGATTATGATTGTCATAGTTCTAGTTTTATTTTCTCTTAAATTGGAAGACTGTCTGAATTCTGAAAGTGGTTTAGATGATCAACTATAGCTGATGCTACCTTTCCTTTTTAACATACCAGACTAGTGTTAAAGAAAGTGTCTGGCGTTCATTGGAGGAAGACATGATCCCGTCATTGCCTACTGTGAGGACTGATTGGCTGGAACTACAATCAAAGCTTTTACCGAAATATAAAGAATCAAACATCTGTGTGGCTGGAGGTATGAAGGTGATATTGTTCTATGGAAAATTGTGTAAATCTTCTTTAATTTATAAAATACATTAATCAATATGTTAGGAATGAAAATTTTTGATTTTGCTTAATTTTTGCCTATGTTCAACTCGGTTATTTTTGCTATGCACAGCAGCAAAACTGAATGTTTCTTAGTTTCCATGGATAATATTATTCGGAGGTTTTCTTTTAATATGGGTCATTAAGAGCACACAGCTTGTGAAATTCTGTCACTGACACTTCATGTGGTGTTTGGATTTGAATTTTGTTATTGAGAGTTTTGTTTTGTCGGGAATAATACTTGCAGTGCATGAAGAATATTTTGAGACTGCATGTTAGTTTTGGACTTGAATTTTGATGAAGACAGATTCATAATGCATACAAGTTATTTAAGAGTTTTGTTCTGTCAGCAATACATGAAAAATATTTTGAGAGTCCATGTCTAGTTTTGTTTGTTACTGAGAACAGGAAATATTGGAAAAAAAGGGTTTTGATTGCTTATTTATTATGTAAGATTGTGAATCAGTACCAGGCGCACAAAAAAAGAAGGGACTAAGGGGCCTCATCCTGTTGTATTGCCTTTAGTGGTATCACATTCTTTTATTTTGTGACTGCAGAAGCAATAAAGATCGCTATTGAATTCAAGAACCCCCTTGAAATCCCTATTTCAATCTCTAGTGTTTCTTTGATATGTGAGCTTTCTGCAACCTCAGATGAAACGAATTCTGGTGAGTTACAAGCAGTTTATCACTAAATTTTCTTTCCTTCTCTACCTTCTCTTGTCAATTTGGATGAGGGTAAATTCATAGGAAAAAGAAAACAGGTGATCACAATTTTAATGTTGACACAGATGCAAGTTGCTCAACTGCTGGAATCTGGAATAATGAAGAACATGAAAACTTGAGGTATTTGTGCAAACCTTTTCACAATCTTTCCCTTAATTTTGTTTGTTTTCAAGCCAGTTTCCTCCTATGGTGTTCCTGGATTCAGTGTCATTCTTAGAACTGCTAACTTAATTTTGCTCGCTTACTGCAGAGAGATAATATCAGACACTTCCTCATTTTCCTTGTCCGAGGTCAACATCTCACTGGGAGGGGGTGAAGCCAATTTGGTGAGTGCTTTCTTTGAACAGTTGAATGAATTTGCAGGGACTTAACACATTTGAAATTTTCTGAATTTTTTAGAGTCAGGGTGTGTTATCCCTGTTTTCTGGTGCGTGTGAAAGAGAGAATTAAGTGCATCACTATATGTATGATACCTCTGTGCGATATTTCACTGCATGCATTTTGTAAGTGGTATTGTCGCCAATTAATCAAATATTAGTGTGTGCTGCTCACTTTTAAAATTCGTGAAGAAATCAAGTTAACAAATGTGTCGTAATGATGATTTACAAATAATAATTTTGTTTTGGAAAATATATTTGACAAAAATGACCATCCATGTAAGAAGGTATAAGAACTAATAATGACGTTGAGGCATGCAAGAACTAGTCACTACTTTCAGTTTTCTTATAGATTCATGTCATTTCTTCAAGCACTTATGACACATCTATGTAGGTTTAAAATGAATTCAAATTAAACATTCTCACTTCTATTCGATGCTGTAGTTGATTTACTCATCTTTTTTTGCAATTATTTCCCTAATAGAAATATAATAAGTTGCAATTCTGATTTCTTTCCTTTTCTTCTTGATTTTTTCAATAATGAATGATTTTCAATTCTAATTATAATATATTGTACTTAATTTCAATTTTGGATGGAGCTAGTGCTCTTTCTTGGCTTTAATTTCTTTGAATGACAAATTGGATATGATATGGTCCAAAGTTAGATTATGATATTTTTATGCATTTCTATGTTCTATTAATGTACAAACCAATGAAAATTTTATGTAAGCACAAGTACATAATCTCAGGTTCTGCCATTGGAGTAAGGCTCATCTTTGAATTTGTTTCTTTGTCCACCCACATTTTCTTCAGTTTGATAAACCAAAACTTTAATAGTGCAAACCAAAATGGATTATTTGTCATAGGTGGTCCATATGGAAAATACTTCAAACCAGAATATAGCACTGAAGATAGTGTAACCAAAACTTAGTATACTGACATTTCTCCTTGTGGATGTTTTTCTATCTCTTTAAGAGTCTAGTTGGTTTTCTATCTCTGTAAGAATCCAGTTGGTTTCTCTATCTCAATAGTCATAGTTACTGTCTTCTTGTTGATTCGATGATCATAGATACCTCTCTTTGATACAATGCTCTCCTAAGATATTTTGCTCAATAGTCATCGTCATTTTTAGAAGTCATGTTTTGACAATCCTATTTTTCCTTTTAGGTGCAACTAACAGTTACTCCCAAAGTAGAAGGCATTCTAAAAATTGTTGGTGTCAGATGGAAATTGTCAGGTTCTGTGGTTGGTTTTTACAGTTTTGGGTCTAATTATGTAAAAAAGAAAATTGCAAAGGGAAGAAGGAAAGCTAAGCAATCACCCGGCAATTACTTGAAGTTTATAGTGATCCAGGTACTGACATCCTGCCCCACCACACTGCTCCTTTGGAATTTTTATTTATTTAGATTAAGTTGGAATATCAATTTTTAAAAATATTCGTTCTTGTCCAGAGTCTACCTAAGCTTGAGGGCTTCATTCATGCACTACCTGAGAAGGCATATGCAGGACATTTACAGCATCTTGTTTTAGAGTTGAGGAACCGATCAGAAGTTTCTGTAAAGGTATGTTTTTTTCCCATCATTCTAGTGTCCTAATGAATAATGTACTTTGTGTGCCATTGGGTAGCGTGCTTCTTGTATTTGTGACCTCACTGGCTATTGTATTGCAACCTTGTGATTTGGAAAATTGAATCATGTTGACCTTTTAAACATAGATTTGATGATTTCAATTTCTTAATATTATTCTTGGTAAATGTTTTGGATCCACAGCTGTAGAGGCACAAATTTGATTCTTATGAAATCCCACTTCATCCAAAAATGTTAAAGGTTAGGATGGTTTCCAAATTTTTCATTCCAAGACCTCAGTTGATGGTGCCCGAATTGGATAATGGCTTTTTTTTTGAAAGAATATTTATGTTTGAAAGTTTCTTAATCTACTAGACTGCCACAATTTATTATTATTGTTATTTTAAAGTTTCTTAATCTCTTAGACTGCCACAAATTATTGTGGTAACTTTGAGTGAAAGGAAGAACCCAACTTGCCTATATGTCAGGCTTTGTTAATTTCTCCTGCAAATGCTAGCATAAATACTGTCTATTAGTAAGATGCATTAATGAACGGGTGCTTCTATTGTCTTTTCTGTTTTAACTTTGTTTATAACCTTTATTGGCAGAATTTGAAAATGAAGACCAGCCATCCTAGATTCCTAAATATTGGGAAACAAGAAGATTTGGATTTAGAATTTCCTGCATGCTTAGAGAAGAAAACAAATGTTAGCCTACCTGCTAATCCAAAAATAGCATCTCATGGTGTTTTTCTATTTCCAGAGGTCAGAAGTTCACCTTATGGATTGGTTTGTGGCATTTAACATAAAATTGGTATCTTGCCATTTTTAGTTATATACTTGCTGTTGCCTTTGTATTTCAGGATCTCTCAGTGCAAGGGGAAAATCCACTATTGTGGCCTCTTTGGTTTCGGGCTGCTGTTCCTGGAAACATCTCCTTGCAAGTAGTAATATACTATGAGATGGGAGATCTATCAAGTGCCATGAGATACCGAATTCTACGCATGCATTATAATTTGCAGGTATGTGCTTGAATATGATGGGGATTTGTTTTCTTTTCTTCATGCTTCATGCTATTTATAATCCCGATAATAGCTTGAGATCATACCAAGCTTCTAGAGCTATCAATGTGAAATATTAAATGGGTTTTCTTATATCAAGTTAAATATTGTCATGGATGAATTCAGAATAACTTATGCTTGTGCTATATAGATATTACAATACTGATAATGTTCTTGTTCGTCTTTCAGTTGTTAAGAACCAACTATCATTAAGTTGGTGATGCATGTGATTTCTCTTTGTTGATCAAACACTTTCCTTATCTAATGTGATTCATTAAAAATCTTTTCCAATAGGTACTACCATCGTTGGATGTGTCATTTAAAATCAGTCCCTATCCATCAAGATTGCAAGAGTTCCTTGTGCACATGGAAGTTGTCAACAAAACTAACTCAGAGAGCATCCAGGTTAATCAGCTATCAACCATTGGAAGCCACTGGGAAATTTCTCTGCTTCAACCCATGGATACAATCTTCCCTTCACAATCTCTAATTGCTGGCCAAGCATTTTCATGTTTCTTTGTGCTCAAGGTTGGTACAAGAATCTGCATTTTCGGTTAAGCATTTTTTGAAATTGCCCTTCCCTTGCCTTTTGACCTTTTACTTCTTCCTTTCTCTCAGATTAAACGTTTCTTTCTTCCTATCTTCTTCTATTTCCTTGTTCTGTTGTTTAGTGCGAAGCTTGATGTGCTTGCTGCTAACTTGTACATGGATAGTATTTCCTACTGTGTTTTGCCAATGCCCTGTAAATTCATTTTCATGGCCCTTTTAAATTTCACCTAATTATGCTTCGCATTTTAAGCTGATCAATTAAATTATTCTTCTTCTTCAGAGTTGTAGGAAATCATTAAGTACTGAAGAAAGTACCTCACTTTTCCCTCACATTGGAAGCAATGTAAGTTTGGTTCCTGATGGTAGCAAAGGAGTTCCTTTTGATCCATCCAAATCACCTTTGGCTGGTTTCCATGATTATGAAAGGTTGCAGCATGGAATTTCTAATCAGGTTGGTAATATCCGAATGACAATCAAATGCGGTGGCTTTTTTTGGTACTGTCAGCACTTTCATCACTATCACCACCTAGACCACCAACACAGATGCACAGCCACCTTGATTTTTTTTGGTTCAAAATTCTGAGTGACAATTTTGGACATCCTTTACAAGCTGTAGTAAGTGTCAAGCCTAGGATTTTGTTATTTTGTTTTGGGTGCTGTGTTTAATCAAAGTTGCAGGCAAGCAACAATAGTGGCAGTTAATATTTTATGTTTGGTTGTGATCAGTAATCACATTTCCTTGCACTGTCTTTGTTTCTTTATTGGTCATTTTGAGCCTTCTGCTTTTGCATGTATCAGGAAGCTGAAAATGCAGTGGACTTTATTTTGATCTCTCAGCCGCTAAAGAGCAATTCTCAGCCTGGAGTTGCAGACGCACATCATGTCTTTTCTCATCATGCATGTCATTGCAGGCAAGAATATACAGAAGTGCTTCCGGTTTGCAGTGGCTGTTCTGTTTTTTCTGTACATTCTTCAATCATCTAGTTGTTCATTATTATTTCCATTTACAGCACCGCGAGCACAAGTCCAATAACATGGGTAGTTGATGGACCTCGAACCAGATATCACGACTTTTCTTCTTCATTTTGTGAAATAAATTTTAGGATGACTATCTACAACTCATCGAATGCTCTTGCATCTATAATCTTAAAGACCCTTGATTCCACCAGCATTAGTGATCAGCTGAGTGATGAAGCTTCTGGAAACCAAGTTGGGTGGCATGATGTGTCTCTAGCAAAGGACAGTAAAATCGAATCTGATGCACTCAGAAACCATGTTAGAAAGTCACTATTACCAGAAAGCGTCTCTCCATTCATCTGGTCTGGGTCAAGCTCAACTGGAGTCCGAATCAAGCCGCTATCCACAACTGAAATTCCTCTTCAAATATGCGTGTTCTCCCCTGGTACATATGATTTGTCAAACTATGTTTTGAATTGGAATCTTGAACCAGTTAATGATCATGAAAATGTAGGAGAGAGAATACAATCTTCTGGGACAAGCCTGGGATATCCTTACTACCTTACTGTTCTCCCATCAGATTGATTCTGGTTGTTGTGCCTAGCTTTTTTAGGTGTTGCAGAGGGTGGTCCCTATTGTAGTTATTTTTGCAACTTTCGGCATGTATATTATTCCATCGATGTATTTGTTATTAATTTTTTTTTCACAAAATAGAAATAGAAAAAAGGAATTAGTCATGTACTAAACATGCGACATTGTTTTGACCATTGAAAATAACAGAGGGAATGAAAATGGAGATCGATTGGACTGTCCACTTTTCATATTTTTGTATTTTATGAATTTATTTTGTTGAAAAATAGAAAAATTACATGTAAAAAATGTAACGGATGTGCCCCCTGATTGAGTTGGTAAGCTGCTGGATGAGCTATCTAGAGTACCATTAAACAGCTCTCACCGGTTCAGTCTTTGGATGATGATTAGATTATTGTGCCATTAACAACCATTACTAGTCTGTAGCAAGAAAAATTGGATGTATGACTTTCAGGCTTTAGAATCTGGGTGGAATTATTACCTCAACAATTGCGTTGATTTTTATCTATTATTCCTTGGTTATGCTTTTTCAAGGAGTACCGTCAGTTTGTTTTGAACTATTTGCTTTTTTAAGTTTTTATGGCAAGAGATTTTGTTTTTGTAAAATGATTTAGCAAGTTTCAATAATTTCAGGTGTAATGTACCTTCCTCCTTTATTAATTTAATTTTTTGTGTGCTAATTTGTGATTGTGCTAGGGGTTGGGTTAGAGTTTTTTTGTGTTAGTTTAGGGTTTTGTTGGTTTTAATTAAATTTACTATGAATTATGTTAATTAATTATAAAATATATCAATTGGTTGATAAATTACAATATTTTGGGAGAAATGGATGAGTTAGGTTTTTGTTGATTATGTTATGGTTGTGGTTTTTTTGTTAGTTTAGGAATTTGATGATTTTAGTTAAATTAACTATAAATTATTTTAATTGGCTTAAAATTATACCAATTGAGTTGATAAATTATGTTATTTAGGAATAATTTTTTTTATGAATTATGACCTTGTTGATTATGTTCGGGTTTAGAAATTATTATGTTATTATGGTGGTACCAATTTCAATATTTTTAATTGTATCACTTATACTAACACTTATAATAACATAACGAGTTTTTTAAAGCCAGATTATATATTTCGCTTGCTGAACTAAAAAAGTTAATATATGGAGGCATTGAGTATGATTTGTTTTGAAATTAAAATTGATATTATTTAGAGGATGCAATATGAAATACTTGTAAATCATTATGTTGGTGTACCCAATTCTAATGATGAAAATTTGAATTCAATAGTTGAGTTGGTCATAGAAAATGAGTTGTAAATTTTAGAGTTGTACTTGAATAATATACTTAAAAAGGAAAACCTCTCTACTATGGAGTTCAATTTAATCCCAGGTTACACTCAAAGGACCATATAAACATCACATGTAGCTAGTTTGTCTAAGATTAGTGGAGATGCAATAAATCTAATATTGATATGAGAAATTATAGATATGAAAGCTCGGTTGAGTATGAAAATTGTTTCATACTGTTATGAAGACTCTGAACTAAGCGATAATAAAAATAACTATAATGTGACAACATAGTTAGGGATGATGAGTTAGTTGGGCTAATAAGCCAATTCATAAGGCCTTCCATTCTTGAATTTGAGGATGCTAGTTAGTTTGCTCAAACTATATATAAAGATTAGGCTTTGAGTCGTAGGAATTTAAGCTTAGCTACTGAGTTGGATATTCGACAAACTTTTAGAACCAAGTTTAGATTAATTATTGCAATTAAGCAGTGATATATAAAAATTCATTACAATATAAGATGTAATGTTCAACAATAACTTATGTGCAATTATAATATATATCTTAATCAACATGTCAATTTTATTTACATGGGGGCATAACAAAAATTTTGATTCATTTAAGACTTTAAAATTGAAAGAACCTCGTACATGTATCAACCCAATTGTTATGTAAGGTCATCATCAAATTGACTAAGACTTATCACTAATGTGATGATAACCATTGTCAAAAATGAAATAAGTATTCACATATCTACCATTAAAGCTGCTATGCATAAGTATTTTTTATGTGATGTCTTATATCATAAGGCATGCATGAATAACTAAACAAAAAGTATGAAAATAAATATCTAGTTCATATAAAGAGTCCTTTCAAATGTTGCTTATAGTTTTATTAACTATTTTAAAATCAAATCCAAGTATAGTAGTCAAGTCGGATCACATAATGATTGATGACAACAATAAATTATTTAAAAGAGTATTTTAGACATTTGGAGTAAGGTTATCAAAAATATATTTTGACTCTTAAAATTGTTTGATTTTACAAGTTAAAATAGATAAATATGTAAAATCAGGTTAAAAACTCGAAAACTAGTAAAATCAAGTCAAACTCGTACAAAATTGGTCCAACTCATTAAAATCGGTAAAACCAAACCGATTTCATGACTTGGCTAAAAAAATTAAAAATTTGCTCACTACTGACTCCATCTCCTGATTTCTTCGCACAGGACATTCTAAGTCTCCACCTACCCCTTTCCCTTTTTAGCCTTTCCCTTTTCTTTAAATTTTAAATTCTTAGAATCTCAAATCTTAACCTTAACAAATTAACATCAGCATCTAGTTGACTAAGTTCGGCATCAACAAGTTGTTAGGATGCTTGGGAGCTTTATTATGAAAATATTGATGCAAAAGGCTTGTTCTTTGGACTTAAGTTTACCCATTTTAAAGTGATACCTTAAGGAAGTGAATTCTAAATATGACTATATTTTCAAAAAAAAATTGATAAGGATATAGGAGAGAAAGATATACTTTTTAAGAAGATTAGATGAGATGAGATGTAAAGAGTCTCTATAACAACAAGGATCTCATTGTACGTGGATTTCTTAACACTTTTGGTTTTTATTTTTTCTTGGATTTTAGCTGTTGTTTTTGAACTCTTTTTTACTGTTTATTACAATTTGCAAGCTGGAAATCCCTTGCTTTTACACAGTTGGATGGACTTCTCAAAGAAAATTTGATTTGCAGGTTACTTCTTTTCCTTGGTGATATATTTCATCCTTATTTGGGTACCATAGTTTTAAAAAAAACATATATTTAGATTTTTTTTTATAAAAAGAACGTTGATACATGGATTGATCTAGGACTCTAATCTTTTGAGACCAAATAACTTTGCAACATAACAAATATGCTTTATTAAACTTCAAACAATCCATATGAGGATGGCCTTACACATTATTTGGAAAAAGAAAATGATGGGTTTACTAGTGATTTGTAGTTATCAGAAGTGGTGGTAAGCAAAAATTAAACAAATAACTACAATGAAACAACCTTTTTTCAGCAACTATATTAGTTGTAACAAGCATAAAATAAACCATATAAAAAAAACTGAAGTATTGAGAAACTAATGGTTTCATGAAAAAGTAAATAGTGAAAAGAAAAATAGACGAGGGTTTCTCATCTATGGCAATCAAAAAGTTAAATAACTATTCCTTCCTGGCAATAGAGGTCTTAATCTTCTAGAAGTGTAGGAATTGATTATTCCTTCTTCTTGGATAAGTTCTCTCTTAGAAGAAAAGGGGATAGGAAGAAAGGAAAGAAGAAATTAACATCAGTATTCAACAGCACAATTGGCCTAGAATCAAATCAATGAGTATATGTGTGTGTTTTGACTTGTTATGGTTGTCTTCTCTATGTGTTTCATGCTAAACCTAGTTTCATCAATTTATGTCTCAGAATTTTAAGACTAAAGTTCTATTTGAAATTACTGAACAATTAGAACGATAATGTTAAGCAATTTGTGATGTGCGACTTTATATAATTATATCAACATGTAAAATAAAATGTTATTAATTAAGAGCATCTTTCTATCCAATCTATTTAGACTTGTTCATCTTTAGAATCTGAATAAAGGCCGGTGACCTGAAAGGAAACGAAAACAATTTTAATCATATTTAACTTAATATATACAAGACTATTATACAAAACTAGTCCAATAACTTATTATGTTTTTAGAATTGACATTCTGTTTTTACTAGTAGTTTTGCAAATCTGCAAATCATGTGGGTGTCTTGGCAGATGATATTACTATTATTAATGCATGTATTAATTTTTGAACTGTAGGATATATGACATCTAAAAAAACTATTAGTGGCAATAGACTTGACGTGAGACAGATTGTTTGTTTTAAGTTGGTTAACTTTTAGTTAATGAAATTGTATGAATATGTATGTATTTTTATTTGAATTATATATTTTAAGGTGTTTGGACATTTATATTATTTATTTTACTTTATTTTAATCGTGTTATAATATTATATACTATTTGATTAAATCTTGCAATTTAGTTAAAATATTTTACCTATGATTTTATGATTTGTGTTTACGATTCAAGTTTATATTGTATATTCCATGTTTTACTTGTGATTTTATGATTCGAGTTTCATGTTTATGATCCAAGTTTATATTGTATATTTCATGTTTTACTTGTAATTTTATGATTCGTGTTTACGATTCGAGTTTATATTGTATATTCTATGTCATGTCAAAAAAGCATTTTTGACAACCTTGATTTAGAGTTTTAATTAAGAGGTTTAAATACTGTTGTCCATTGATAAGTATTGATTACACTTACTTTTATAGGAAATATAAGATAAAATTATTGATTGAAGTGGCTTATAACGAGAATAATAGGATTTTTTTTTGTTATGTTATGCTTTGGACAAATAAGAGACAAATATTAACTAAACATGGCTTTTAGATTTACTTCGATGGTATCTCATAGGTGAATACATCATAGGTGGACATATTGAATTATGTATAATATCAAATAAATATGTAACAATTAAAAATTTCATAGCACATACATGGCTTGAGCTAATTGGGTATCATCATTATTGTTTGGGATACTTTTTTAGTAACTTTAATAAAAGGTTCAAAGATGTGGCATTGAAAAAAATGTTAGAGAAGATATGTCAAGGACTTACAAAAAAGTTTGAAATATTTTATATTGATTATGATTTATAGGGATGAATATGAATGCTTTTATATAATGTTGATTGTCCTTATGACATTATGATAACTAATTTATCAGTGGTTCTTAATAATGTCTTAAAATATTTTCATGGCTTGCTCGTAATGGCTACAATGTTGATGATCTTTTATAGGTTATTGTGGTGTGCATGATGTCATATAACAACTTTGTCTCTTATATCAATGAAATTTTGAATTTGTTGGGATTAATTATAAAATTATGATTTGAAAGAGTCGCCACCTATATGATGTTTCTACCTATGATAAGTTGTATTATTAATTGATTGTTTTTTTTCTTTTAAATTGTGTTTCTAGTCGGTGTCTTGTCTAAAGTTCAAGATAGATTTTTCTAAATAAGGAGGTCTTTACATCATCAGGCCAAAACTTAAGCATTTTAATGCTCAAATTTTAACGGTGTATTTCTATTTTTTATCTTTAATACCCGGAGATATACTTTATAGTGTAATTTTATACTGCTAAATATTTAAATCTATAATTATTTTTAACATTTTATTTTTTTTAATTTATTTAATTTAACACCGACTGAAGGAGCTTTTTTTTTTTTTTTAATTTCAAGAAGGTTACAAGTAATTGTTAAAAAGTTCACATAAATTTATAAGAATAAAGTGAGAGGCTGTCTGTGTTATTTTTTTTTATGACTACACTTAAGGAAAGAAAGATTCCTTGAAATTTGTGTTTAGTTAGGATTATAAAGTAAGGAGAAAACGATAAAGATTATTTTTGTCATTTCTATAAATTTAAAGGGTTATTATGCCATTACTTGGTTAATGCCCTATGCTGTGTTGCAAGTCATACTATTTTTTTATCATGAAAAACCTAGATGACCATAAAAATAATAATTTGAGAACGTGAATTACAAACCTTTGTTTTTTTTTTTTAAATATAGTGGCATATTGAATCAATCTAGATTAATTATTATTAACTTGTTAAACCAACAATCCAAATATAGAAACTATGGTAACCCTGTAAAATATAAATCAAAACTAACACGAAACATGTAATGAAGAATAATTCAAAATAGCTTTTAAAATAATACTAAGACAATAATATATTGAATTGAACTTTATTTTATGGTATAACCAGTTAAAATTGTGACTTAAGTCATAAACTCTACTAAGTTAAATAATTTTTTTAATTTATTTATTTTACTTAAATATATGATAAAAAAAGATTAAAAAAAAGAATTACAAAAAATATTGGAATAAAAAAATAATAAAAAAGATGACAACATATTTAATCGACATGAGTTTCATGATTTAATCTTTAAAACCCATGACCTAGATCAAGAACTTCATTGAATTTAATAATTTTATTTTTTAGCTAAATACATGATAAAAATAATAAAGGAATGTTTTCCAAATAAATAAATAAATAAATTAAATGATGTAATTGATAGGAAAAACAATTGAAAGACAAAAAAAAAATAACACGTTGCTTGCTCTTATTCAGATTTTGGCCACCAATGGTGGCTGAAAAGTTATTGATTGGTTTGTTAGGTCAAAAACTTATTTTTAGAGTTTTTTTTGCCAGTAAACCCCTAAATAAAAAACTAGTTTATCAAGCTAAAAATTAAGAAAATGGCCCCAGAGCACAAAATCAAATCAAGTAATTTTTTTTTTGCTTCAATTTATTCTTTAAACAGGTTCAAAACAACCACAATCAAACTTCTATCTCTTGTAAAATAAAAACCTTTGATATTAAAATTGATATTTTTAGGGCTAGGAATCAATGAAAATTGACGATTCTCTCAAACATAGGGATTGAAAAATAAAAAAAATGGTTCTTTGGATCAAAATTAAAATTTTAAAAATTATAAGGATTGTGAAGGTTTAAAAGAGAAAATAGGAGGAAAAAAACAATATAAAGTGCAAAAATAATATTTAGGTATTGGTTATATGTCTTCTAAAAAAAGAAATAGATTTTAAACATGAATTGAACAACATATTTATCTAATATTGAGATAGAAAAAAATATTTGATCTATCTTTGTTATCATGAGTTGACTTGCAAAATTCATGAGGACAATCATGAAAAAATTCAAGAAGCTAAATATCTAATTATTTTGATTTTGAAACACAAAATCAATAATAATATTTAATTAAAAAGAACTTAAATGAACTTGATTCAACTAAGCAAACTCATAATGCAAGTCATGTACATCTTTGGAGTCAATGAATTTCCTATTTCATAGATTATTTTTTATTTGATCATACAATAATAAAGTGTATGGTAATTGTTTTATATGAAACAACTTTTTTATAAGAAAAAAAACCATGATAGGCACATGATGCCGAGATAATAAAAGTATATAATTTATAACAAAAGGTGATATTGCATTGTTTTAGGTTTGAGCTAGATAAAAGATAGAGGAAGAAAAGGCACTAAACAAAAAATAATAATAATCCAAACGTTGCTAATTAATCTGTTAATTTTTTTAACCCAACTTAATTGGATTTTATGATTTTTTTTTTGTTAATTTTCTTAACACACATATAAATTAAAAAAAAAACTAAAAGGAGTGAGGCATGTAGACTTGGTGGCCCAATATGTCCAGAAATTAAAAAAAAATAGCCTAGATGTGCAGATATATATATATATATATATATGTATATAATATCTTAAAGGGATGGATGACTATCCTCCTTATTTGTTTAAAAAATAACGATAGTAGATAATTTATTGTTTACATTTTGAAGAATCTAGTAACTAGAGATCGCTTAAAAAACAGGGTTTTATTTTTTTTTTTAGCTTTGAAATCTATTTCATCTAAAAAACCTAGAAAAAACATTGATAAATCTATTCATAACAAAAAAAATCAATTCAAATCTAAAAAATTCTTTCGATAAGATCTGTCTCCTTGAACAAAAAGGAAAAAAAATATTTAGATGGAACTGCCCTAATGAAATAGAACCTATTGACACCAATTTCAACCTTTTTGGTGGTGAGAATTATCATCAACAATTAATTTTTTTTTTGACAATGAAATATAAGTTTTTTTTCTAAAAAATATATTCAAAAATAAAAAAATAAATTTTAATATTAAAATTAAATTTTTAATAGCTAGAAAAAACTATAACTATAAACCAAAAAAGATGGGAAATTAAAATAAATTTTTTGTATGAAGTTTTGAGTTACCATCTATTATGGCCATTATTTTTACTTTGGTGATGAGACTTTCAATTATTTTTTTTAATGTAATTAAGTGTTAATTTTGGTTTAAAAGGTTCAATTATACAAAAATAAATAAATTCATGAAGTAAATAATTTTTTTAAAATTATTATTTTAATCTATAATAAGTAATTAAAAAACACTATAATAATTTTCTTATATAATATAGTTATTTTTAAAAGTAGTAATAATAATAATAATTCTAAAGGCAATGAGAACGGGGAACACAGTGAAGAAAGAACAGGATAGTGGACAGTTTAGTCATTTTAATCGGTAAAACAGAATAAGCATTCAAAATTTTAGTGACCGTTTAGCGCCACCGGCTTACCAGAAATAGATATTTACGCGCTATGAATTGCTCGTCCTCCACTCCTCCCCTCATTCTAATTTCTCCGTTGCTACAATTAGATTTTAATTGCTTTTGGTTTTTGTTTCTCTCACTGCTAATTTCCTCTTTCTTTCTTTCTTTCATCTCGTTACCATCATCGTCATCTCTTAATCTGCTCTCTCTCTCACTCCGTTTGTTTTACTCTTTCGTTCTGTTTGTGTTTCTTGTTCTCTCTGTGAACCATGGATTCTTCTTCTTCTTCTTCGACCACTACTAGAATGTTTCATCCAAGAAGCGCACTTCGAGAAAACCCTCAACGGAAAAAATCGTATGAAAATGTGAGTCTACAAAAATATATATGAAGAATTTAATTATGCGGTTCCTTTTCTTTTGCTTAATTTAACTGATTATTGTAGTTGTGTTGTTTTGTGTTTCTCAATTAATTGTTTAGGTGATTTGAGAATTAGGGTTAGAGTTTTCTTTTTCTTTTTTGTGTGCGGTTCTGTATGTGGGTTTCTTTGTGCCTATCTGTTTGATGAATTTCTTCGGAGAAAGAAGGGATTCTGGGCTTGATTTATTTTGTTATTCTTATTAAGTTGAAGATTAGCAAATTTTGTAGTTGCATATGATTATATTCTTTTTGGGTTCTAATTCAAATTTTCTTGTTCTGGACAGTTGGATCGATTTATACCAAATAGGTCAGCAATGGACATGGATTTTGCGCATTACATGCTCACTGAAGGAAGGAAAGCCAAGGAAAACCCACCTTCACAATCGCTATACCAGAAGCTTTTGGCAGAGGCGTTCAATATGAACGGAAGACGAATTTTAGCCTTCAAGAACAAACCACCCACCCTGGTGGACCCTATCCCGTTGTTTTCATCATCATCTGTTCATTCTTCTAAACCTGTCAAGCCCCAGCGGCACATTCCTCAGGTTCATGCATGTTCTCATCTTTTTTATGCGTTAGAATCACGGGCTTGGTTTTCAATAGCATAAGTTGATAGGGATTTTTATAGTTTACAGATGTAGTTGCTGATTGTTTCTGTTATTTGTGATATCCTGTCTGACTAATTTTGTTTCTAAATTGATTGAATGTTTGGAATTGTTTTTGCAGAGACCAGAAATGACATTGGATGCCCCCGACATCGTGGATGATTTCTACTTGAATTTGCTAGATTGGGGCAACAACAATGTGCTTGCAATAGCTCTTGGGACAACCGTGTATCTTTGGAACGCTTCAAATAGTTCTATCTCAGAAGTAGTCACTGTTGACGAGGAAGATGGTCCTGTCACTAGCATTAACTGGGCACCTGATGGGCGTCACCTTGCTGTAGGCCTGGACAATTCTAATGTCCAGCTATGGGACTCTGCAACTAATCAAATGGTTTGTACTCTCTTCCATTTATTTTGGAAGTCGTTTATTTCTTTTTTAGTTGTGATATAATCTGACTGATGATTTCTTATTAACGTGTCATCGGTGCAGCTAAGAACACTCCGAGGAGGTCATCGATTGCGAGTGACATCACTGGCCTGGAATCATCACTTACTTACAACTGGAGGAAAGGATGCTAAGGTCATCAATAATGATGTGAGAATAAGAGAACACATTGTTGAATCCTATGAGGGACATCGACAGGAAGTTTGTGGATTGAAATGGTCAGCTTCAGGCCAGCAATTAGCAAGTGGAGGGAATGATAACCTTCTTTTCATATGGGATAGATTTATGGCCTCTTCAAATTCACCAAGGCATTGGCTTCACAAGCTTGAGGACCACACAGCAGCTGTGAAAGCCCTTGCCTGGTGTCCCTTTCAGAGCAATCTGCTAGCCTCGGGTGGAGGCGGGAATGATAGGCACATTAAATTTTGGAACACCCAGACTGGCACATGCTTGAACTCAGTGGACACCGGCTCACAGGTTTGCGCTCTTCAGTGGAACAAGCATGAGCGGGAATTGCTTAGCTCTCATGGATTTACAGAGAACCAACTCATTCTATGGAAATATCCATCCATGGTAAAGATGGCAGAGCTCAGAGGTCACACTTCTCCAGTCCTCTTTATGACTCAGGTATTGATAATGAGCTGATTTTAAATCATAGATTTCTATAAAAAAATTATGTTGCCTGTTAGAGTATGAAACGATGATCATATTAATTTATAACCTTCTTCATTGCTGTTATTTTTTTTCAGAGCGCAGATGGATACACAGTGGCATCCGCAGCAGGTGATGAAACATTGAGATTTTGGGATGTGTTTGGGAATCCAAAAGCGGCTAAACCTGCACCAAAGGCAAATACTGAACCATTTGCTAATGCATCCCACTTCCGCTAACATCATTCAAAAGCAGCAATGATTCATTGTGAGTTGTAGCTGGCAGACAAAATTTCTTATTGGGTTGGGGATGGTTAACTGCAATATCTTGTAGACGTACTTTTCTTTTTGCCACTAATCATAAGAGAGAAGTCAAACTAACAGTACATCAAAGACAGAGCAAAATCTGAGTTACAGAGCGAGCTGGTCGCCCATGTAGTAGTAAATGCAGCGATATTGTCATAATGGGGCATGTACAGCCATGGTGGCAATTACATGATAGGGCACATAGATGTAATGTCATAATACATAATGTATATTCTTTTTAGAGTAATAAAACAAAATTTCGAGATACTTTTCTGACGTGCAGGACACGTGCCGCCAGTGTGATCATGCATTTTCCCTTTTTAATTTTATATTTGCCGCGGAACTTGTGGTCTGCCAATTAATTGGTTTGGGTTTTTGATGTGGTAATCTTGGTTTCTTGGTTTGCCCTCTCTATTGCCTATTGCCTATGCTATTTAGTTACTGTTTGTTTTTATATTTTTAAAAAATATTTTTATATTTTAAATTAATATTTTTAAATAATTTATATATACTAATCTTCAAAATAATTTTTTAAAATAAAAAATATTATTTTAATATATTTCTAAACATAAAATATTTTTAAAAATAATATTTATTATACTCTCTAGTACTTCTATCCTACGGCTACTCTTATATCTCTCCATTGTAGATTCATTTGGATTCCACTACGACATGCTAGTGTGAGCAGACCACCAGTTTTTTTTTTCCTGAGTTTAAATTGAGTACATCCTCCAAAGCCAAGTAACCACTGAGAGATGTAGATGTAGATTTTATTTAGTATTATGGTAGTTGATATTCTTGAAAGTATTTTTTATTTAAAAATATATTAAAATAATATTTTTTTAAATTTTATTTTTAAAATCAATATATTAAAACAATAAAAAATATCTAATATAATTAATAAATAATATAATATATATTTTTTATTTTTTACAACGAAAGTGAGTTTTGCCCCCAATAAAAAGGAAACCATTTCTAGAAACCACTATTTGGCCTTAAATCTCAAGTTTCTTATTATTTTCAAGACTTGTTTTGCAGTTATGAAGGTATAACTTCCCATGATTGTAATGATCTAAATTCTGCGAAATTATCTTCAGACGATGCAATCTCTTCTAAGGCCATCTTCCAAAGATGAGCTCAATAACGCTCTAAAAGCTACGAATTCTTGTAAGAGTGCAGGTGCTCTTGGGCTGTAAACAATTTTTTATAAGACCTTTTGGGATGTGGCGGGGGACTGTTTATTCTGTGGTTCAGCGTGCCTTTACAACTGGCCATTTCGTGTAAACTTCAGCTGAGGTCTCTCCTAAGTTGATTCCTATGAAAATAGAATCTGGTTTCTATGACTCACTTTAGCCCTATGAGACTGCGATGTGGTTTTTAAAATTCTAACGATGGTCTTGTGAATCGTGTTCACTCCCCCTGTTTTTGGATTTAATTTCTCCAACTCAAGCTAGCTTTTTTCCAGACCGGCTTGCTTCTGATAACATTTTTGTGGTTCGAGTTCCCTTCACACTATTCGGGAGAGTAGAAAACGTCAGAAAGGAAGGGTTCTGAAGATAGATTTAGCTAAAGCCTACGACCGAGTTGATTGGAGATTTCTTCAACAAATTCTTACGGACTTCGGCTTTCCTGATCTTTAAGGTTTCTCTGATTATGAAGTGCTTACTAGTTCATATTTGTCAATTATCTGGAATGGTCAAAAGCTCGAACCTTTTTAACCGAAGAGGGGTCTTCGTCAGGGAGACTCTTGTGAGTTGTGTCCATATATCTTCTGTTTTATGCATGGAGAAGCTGTCTTCGTTAATTGAGAAGAGGTTAGGAAGGGTGAGCGGCGTCCGATATTCTTTCTGGGTAGAAATGGGCCTTCAATTTCTTATTTACTATTCGCAGATGATGTGACGTTCTTTAGGAACGCAACTATTGATCAGGCTCGTGCCTCTGTTTTAACCCTCGGGCTGCTACATTATTTTCTGGGTACAATCCTATGTATTCCATGTAGACTAAATGGTTACCTAGGGTGGCTTGTGATGAAATAGCTTAATGTGCTCACCAATTTCTTGGGCTCATAAAGATGGAAAGCAAGGGGTTCATTTGATCGATTGGGACCTGCAGGTCACTTTGTCGAAATCCAGTGGAGACTTGGGTATCAACAAGCTCGTGAGTGTGATATTGCCGTTGAGTTAAGCTGGAGTACTCTTCTTAATTATGAGCCTGGCACATTGGGGTTAAAATTTTGCATGCAAAGTATCTGCATGCCACTGATATTCTTTTTTCTCACAGGGCTCCTCGTGGTACTTCTTCTACATGGAAAGACATTATTAAAGGTCTTGACATGCTTAAGGAGGGTTATTGCTGGCGAGATGGTGATGGGATGAGCATATCGATCTTTCTGGTTTGATAGTTGGTGTGTTTGGAAGACCTTTATGTTATGGGATTGAGCGGGTTCCAAGTCAGCCGCACTTAGGGTAGTGATGTTATTTCTGATTCTGGAGGTTGGAAGTTGTTCCTGTTTCACGTTTTTGTTTCCTGCTTTCGAACTAGATACTATCAAAGCTACTCATCTTCCCATGTATGATTGTATGGGGGATTAGGAGAATATGGTCTTCTTCTTCGGATGTTTCTTATACAATCCGATCTGGTTCTTATACAGTCCTAAATTTGGCAGCATATTTAGAGAATGCCTATTGCTTAGAAACATAATTAAATTGTTTATTTTGCCAGCAACATGGAATAGAGTATTGACAAATGAAGCTCAATTTAGCGTAACTTGGCTCCCTCTTCCATATGTTCTAGGTGCAATCAATCTACAGAAACTGTTCCCATGGAAGATTTTGTATTATGAGATGATTTGTTAGGCTTCAAGGAGTTTGGAGAGTGAGGTTCCAAGGTAATAGGGGGAGATGTTTGGAGCACTGACTATATATATATACAGGTATCGTAATGGTACGAGTGATCTCTAAACAACCTTGTTGAGTATGGAGGCAATCCATTCTGCCTCAGCTTTTCTAGGTAATGCAACAAGCTACAAGCATTAGGAGTGGCTGACGGTGATATTGATGTTGATGAGGTCAAATGTGTTATCACGGTGATGATGATAAAATCGAGCTTATTACTACAATTGCCAAGACTGGAATGACAAGGTTTGATTTTAATTTGGCAACATGGTTTGAGTAAGGAGATATATCCGACTGAGGAGTTGTATAAAGTTTTGTTGGGTGGAAGTGTTGATGGTAACACGTAGATTTATTTTACTTCTTAATCTGTGTGTTTTGGTTGTATATCGTGGCATGATTTGAAAATCTTAAAAATAAATTTTAGAAATTAAAAGTTTTTTATTAGTTTTTTACAAACGATACTAATTAATGAGTTTTAAAATTCAAAATGCTTAAGAATAAAGTTAATATATTAAATAATTAATTAATTTTTTAGTTCAAGCAATTTGATTCATTTTTCATAATTAATGTATATGGTGACTTGATATGGAAAGCCATATGGTTAGTAATTGATAACAAGTAATGCTTGATAAGCCAGATGATTAGCACTTATGGTGGTAATAGGTGGTGCTTGATAAGGTAGGTGATCGATAATTACAGCAATAACAAATAATACTTGATAAGCTAGATGATTGTTAATTAGCGCCTATAAAAAGTTTTTATTTATGGATGTGGAGACAATTTGATGGTAAAGTCAGTAACTTTATAAAGAGAGAAAGTGCAATGATATTTTAGAAATAAACTTTAAAAATATATATGTTGAAAATATTAACAATAAAAAGATTGTAAACCCTTGACTAGAAGAATTCATAATGTATTTATAACTTATGAATCTTGTCTTTTGTAGAAAAAAAGAGCTAACATATAATTTCACTCTTGTGATATTTTAAATTGTATTTTATTTAAGTTAATATAAATTGAATCAATATAAAATATTGAAAGACATGAGTTAAGTCATAGAAAAAACTCTAGTAAATGTTGGGTTCGAATCCATTAGAGGTGGAAAATAAATTTGGACATGTTGTTTAAACCCATACATGTTAGGCTCAGGGAGCTGGCCATACTGGATGTCCACCCATTTTCAGTGAATGTCTTGCATGGGTTCGAGTGTGGTCTTTTTGAGCCCCTTGTTGTACATTAAATCTAGGTTACAAATACTGATCTCAAAAAGATATTTTTTTAAAAAATTATTTTGAAGGATTTTTTGATCTATTTTAAGAGGTTTTTTAAGTTTATTTTATTTAAATACATCACAAACAAATAATATTTGACATTATTTGATGGAAAAAAAACAAGCTATGTTTTTTTATTTTTAATATAAAAAGGAGTATGGCATAAACTTATAATTCATCCACTTCATACAAAATATTTTATTCAAAAGAATGTTTGTTTTAGTGTTTTTTTTATTTTAATTTTCTTTGCTTCAAAAATATTTTTAAAGATTTTATATCATTATAATATATTAATATCAAAAATAAATTTTAAAAAATTAAATAAAAAATACTTTAAAAAAACAATTATTAATCATTAATGCAATATACCTTCGTCATTTTCTGGTATCTTGTTTCGGAAGACAGATGAATGCTCACCGACAAGAACACTGAAAATCTGGGTATTATTGTAAAAATAAAGGGACACTTTATAATCATTTTCATGTCCCAAAAACATTTCGAGGGAATTGGAACAACTCACCCAGGTTTTACCATTGAAGCTATCAAAAACAAGTTCATCCTCCGTTAATTTTCCACATCTAAAAGAAAATCTAGAAAACATCTCTATCTAACTATCAAATCCAATTCTCCGTCACTGAAATGAATCCAAAAGGAACGACCATAAAAAAAAGATGGAGGTAGATAACTAAGAATCAACGCGACCAAGTCTCCTCTATACTTGAAAAAACCCTCCCTCATTTAAACACTACTCCAAAAAATAATCCAAGAACGAAAAATCCACACGTTTTGCACCTATCAATCTTTAAACCCTTTCCTCTGTTAGACCCATTCTCTCTGTGTCTCTCCTTTCTTTCATATTTCACTTTCCAGGAAAGCTACCAACATAGAAAATTCCTGGAGGCATGATAACGCTTCCTTCGCTACATATCTATATCACTAATAAATTAAATTGTACATTTGTCAGCTTCTTCTCCACCTTAAAAGAGTGAAAGTCTTTGTTCAACTTGAACTAGCGACCTTTTGACCAGTCCCGCCTTCCTCAGCCAGCCAGCCTACAATTTATGCATACCCCGTAAAAACCTTGTGCAAAGCTATTCTTTCTATAAAAATTCTCTCTTTTCTCTCATCTTGATATCTTAAGATCATACTAATCTTGAAACCCTCTCTGTAAAACATGAATGATCTCTTGTCCAGCTCCTTCTCTCGCTTTAGCAGCGAAGAAGCCCCACCAGCTCACCATGTAATTCAGATGTCTGAAGCGCAATCCACTGGAGGGGTTAACCTTGAAAAGTTCTTTGAAGATGTAGAGTCCATCAAAGATGAGCTGAAAGAGCTAGAGAAGCTTAATGGGAATCTTCAGTCTGCACATGAGCAAAGTAAGACTCTGCACAACTCTAGGGCTGTCAAGGACTTGAGGTCCAAGATGGATGCCGATGTTGCTCTAGCATTGAAGGAGGCAAAGCTGATCAAGGTCCGGTTAGAGGCCTTGGACCGGTCTAACGCAGCGAACCGGACTCTTCCTGGGTGTGGATTGGGGTCTTCTTCGGATAGGACTAGGACCTCGGTGGTCAATGGGTTGAGGAAGAAGTTGAAGGATTTGATGGATGGTTTTAACGGGTTGAGGCAGAAGATATCGACTGAGTATAGAGAGACCGTGCAGAGGAGGTATTTTACAGTGACTGGGGAAAATCCTGATGAAAAGACTATTGATCTCTTGATCTCTACAGGTTTGTTGTTAATTCTTGGACCGATTTTGGTATTCGATAAAAGAACCTAAAAGCGTTAACTTTAGATATACGGCTAAAGAGACAAAATTTATTTGCATGGCAAAGTTGATCTCAACTTTTTTTTTTTCTTCTTGGTATAAAAACGATTTGAGACAATTGGAACGAGGGAGAATTTAGACTAGTGTTCACGCATGTTCGAGGGGATGATGTTTGTTCATCTCATATAGGAGGCAGCAACCCATGATCAGTAGGGACTGGTTGGTGATCGTTGACGGCCTTTCCCATTTGTACATACAAACTCAATCTGCAAATCTTTTCATTTAGTTTTGTCTATGGTGTTCGTGGGATTAGATTCTAGCTAGTCATCACCTGGATCGGCACTAAATTACTCTACCAGCTAATGAACGGAATCCATTCAAATAAATTTACCGTGGTTTCTAGGAGTTTTTGAATTCGAGACCTTCAAGATTGGGATAGATTTGTTGCCATGGTCTAATGATTTTAAAATTTTTTCACTATACAGGTGAGAGCGAGACATTTCTCCAGAAAGCAATTCAACAACAAGGGAGAGGCAGGATTTTGGACACTATTAATGAAATTCAGGAAAGACATGATGCCGTGAAAGATTTGGAAAATAATCTAAAGGAGCTTCACCAAGTGTTCTTGGACATGGCAGTATTGGTTGAACATCAAGGTGAACAATTGGATGACATTGAGAGCAACATGCAAAGAGCTAATTCTTTCGTGCGAGGCGGCACCCAGCAGCTGCAGGCTGCCAGGAAACTACAGAAAAATACAAGGAAATGGACTTGTTATGCCATTATTATATTGCTGATCATCATACTTGTTGTGCTGCTCATTTTGCGGCCTTGGAAATAGAGGTGATGTTGTCTAGAGATCGATATGTCTATACCCATAAGCTGTCCTTCATTCCAGCTTGTTACGATAGCATTTTATTTTATTTTTTGGCGTGTGGTTTATTTATTACTCTCTGCCTTTAGCGGATTATTAAGAGGCAGAGAGATTTCCAATCATAGGATATCGAATGCAATTTAGGCGTATGAGTGCATCCAGATTGGGAAAGCCATGGATTCTCTTTTGGGTCTAGGCAGGCATTGCCATATTGGAGACAAGCAACCCCCTTTCGTATTTAGGTTCTTTTCTGTAACTAATATTTTGGATTTTAGCTTATGCATCTTCTGTTCTTTCTGGCATGTTTATACGCGTTTTGTTGATCATGGGCCAACCCTCTCTCTCTCTATATATATATATGCTTGTAACTAGTCATAGAAAAATGCTCCCGTGCCCTTTATTTTATGTTGCTGGCAACTTCTTATCAAATATTTGGTGCGTTGGACTTGTAATCTTCTGCTTCAACAAAGGTGGCTTCGGATTTTCAACGACTTCCACTTGGCAATAGGGACTTGACTAGAATAAAAGAAACGGAAGGATATAAAATCATGCGAGAAGGCACGTGTTCGAGATGCAAGGGAGACTTTGATTTTTCATTCTTCTGGAAATAAGGCAGACGAAACTACAGTAAATAAGGGTGGAAATCTCACCTGAATTAAGTTTCCTAATAAACTTAGCTACGTCAGCATATAAAATGATGCTGCCTCCTTAGAAGTTGTTTATCAAACTACAGTCATAATCCATGTACTAGCTAAACCATGCAATACGGAGAGCTATGCATTGCTGGGGGCTTAGGAGTTGAGACTAAGATAGCCTTTCCAATCCAGGGTTTCAACGGGCCTATTAATTTCATGGCTCCATATGAACTGGGCTCATATAATTGTACTCTAGACTTTCCGGTTCATTTGATAGAAAATCCAACACAGACATAGAGAAAGATCCCTTCTGATGGGCTGAGCTGTGAGTCTGGATCATTCTATGCTGCAAAAGTATTAAAATCCTGTACACCTGCACTGTTAACAGGTTATTCACGGTCGAGCTGCTGGAGGGAGAAGAAGAAGAACAGCCAACCTCCAGGTTTAAGTGGGAAATTAACAAGTTATGCGTTGTTATCTTGATCCAACGATGTGCATTAAGAGAACCAAATCTAATGTATTTTATTTGATTCCTTATCGGTACCGAGCTTGTACAGTTATGTGCAACAGTGAAAGCCTGTGAATTTCTCCTGGGATTCCGACGGTTTGGCATCAGCCCTTGTTAATAATGTCTTAGATAATATCTTCGGGAAACTGCCAGGTAGAAAGATATGAGGAGTGGCAGCACGCAACAAGCTTGCCTCCTACAGACCATCCAGTTTGATGCCTATAGAACTGGCTTTTAGAGATTAATTATTACCAGCTTCCCCGACAGAGAAACGTGTTTACGACAAACTTCTTAGGTATTGGGAACCAATTACGAATTTAATTGCATATTGTACATGAACAAGCCAGTTTTAAGCTATGTAAAACATCCTGGCTAGATTGGAGTTTTCTTGGGTTATTATCCATCTCAGCCTCTATAGCTTTTTTCCACGCAAAGTGGAAGAAATAGAGTATAGCCTGCCCGGATTTCCAACCAAGCTCTATATATATATATATATATAAAAAGTGGAGGTTGTTGAAGGGATTGTTAAGCAGTGTTTTACCTGAAATTATTTATGGTGATGTTGAGAATGCAGTCCAAATATCAAATAAAATTTCATTAAAACTAAATTTTTTAATTTAAAATTATTTTTTTATATTTTTTAATTGTTTTGATATAAAAAAGTTTTTTAAAATTATTATTTTGATATATTTTTGAATAAAAAATACAAGAAATTTCATGAACTACATGTAGCTGGAAATTAATTTGTCTCTGTGTTTAATTTGACTATCTGTGCCTTAGTTGTTAATTAACATACGATTACTGTTACATCATTACACATGAAACCGTTTGGGAATGAACATTTTCCAACGTTGTTCACCCTAGCCCATAATACTATGGATATTACTGTTTATTTCTACATTACGATTTTTTATTTTATTTTTGCTATTTCATACTTCCAAGTTAAATCAGCGTAGTTTTATGTATGAATATTTTTTCAATTTGCATGCTCTCTCAAGTATACAAAGTGTCAAAAAATTATTCGATTTAAAATTAAAAATTAATTTTAATAAATATAATTTTAGACTATAATAAAAAAATAATCAAAATAAATAAAAAACAAAACCCAAGCCCATTGTTAAGACTTGGCCATCTTTAGTTTTGTCTCAAAACGTTTTAATTTATGCATTATTTGGTATCTATAGTTTTTATATTTCAATTCTAAAATTTATTTTTTTCACGATTCAATCTAGTTTTGTGATAAAAAATAAAAACTTATTAAAAAATAGATAAAATAAAAAAATATTTGGCATAATTTTAATATTGATAGATTTATCTTTGCCAGGGAGTTCAATAAAGATAGAATTGTCCATAAAAAATGCTACGGTAAATAGAAAGGTTGTTTTATTCATTTAGTTTTGATTTTTTATAGTGATTAGAGGAATATTTTTGATGTGTTGGAAATTAGTTTATTGAGATTTTGAGAATGTTTCAGAGGTGTTTATTGTAAAAATAAGTTGAAGAAAGGGTTATATGAGGTTAAAAAAAAATAAAATTTTATATTTTTTTAATTATAAAAAATAATATAAATATTGTCCAGAAAAAAACATATTATCCATTAAAAACTAATAAGCAATCATGTACTTTTTTTAAAAAAAACAATAAACTAAGTGTACAGGCCTAAACTTTTTCATTCTCGATCAAGTACCCGGGTCTAGCTTGTCAGGCTCTTGTAACACCTAACTTTTTTTTTTATTAATTTTTTTTATTAATTAGTATTTTTAATTTTTTTATTTCATACTACTCCAAAATGATTATTAGAATTGTATTAATTGTTTTCTTTTATATTTTATATAGATAAGTTTGTATTTACATGGTGTATTTATAAGAAAATAAAAAATCATTTGTTTTTTAATCAAAATTAACATCTAAGATAACATAAATAAAATGTATAAAATAAAAAGGATAATCAGAGTAATATATTTGAATGTAAATCAATCTTTTATTTTTACTAAAAAGATCATCTTCTAATTTTATTATCTAATTGCTGTTAACAACTCTTTTTTTCGAGTTCATATTTTTTAAAAAAACAATTATGATAGCAAGCTTGAATACCATCTTTTCATTTCTCATTTAAGAAAAATCATCATACTGCAAGATATATCTATAACTAATAATACCAATACCTTCTTCTCTTATATTAGAAATTAACTAAAAATCCTATCTAACACGAGTAGTATGACTAATTAAACTATTTGTACTTAGTTTGGTGGAAAAAATATTTTTTTCTTTATTTATAAATTTTAAAATTTAAAACTAAGAGATTTTCTATTTTTTACATGTTATAAACTTATATGGAGATGTGTTTTTAAAATTAATTTATAAAAAGTTATAGTCTTAATTGAAATAAAAATTGACTTGAAAATATAATTTCCAGCAATGCACCTAAACACATATACCTCACCACCTAAACACTCACACCTCAGCATGAGGAGCGTGTTAACAAAACTTTAAAACATGTAGGAAAATTAGTGTATACATAAATACAAAAAAATATTTTTTATTATATTAAAATTATTTTTTACCATTTAAAAAAAAATGCCTTGGTGCTGGGAGTAATGCAATCTTTTTCAACAACCAATCAGTCATTAAAGGATTGTCAGGAGTATATGTATTTGTTTTACTTTTTAAAATATTAAAATGAATAATTTAATCTGTAAGTAAAAAAAAAATAAAAAAAATTGTTAATCAAGAGTATTTTTATCTTTTGACTTTTTAAAATTTAGTGAAAACACATTTATTTTCATTGGATCTATAAGGGGAAAAAAACCATTCGTCCAAGGGCATTTCTTTCTTTTACAAAGGTTTTTTTTTTAAATTATAAATTCATGAAAAGCATTTTATCTTTTTTATATTGAATATTCAATTTTTATTTTTACAAAGCTGATGATACGTGTTCTTTATGAACAATGCATAAAAGACACCCGTGACTTTTAGATAGTTTGTGTGACATCTTCTAATGGCTAAATTTACTTTTTTATCATGTTTTTGGAAGCTACATTGCAACTATTTTCTCCAGATATGACTCATGAATACGATTGATGGGTGGTTTCTCGTTGATGATTATTTTTTTCTCTCTCCTTTCAGTAAAAATTACATGTTAGTTCTTTTTGTTTTTGGTTTTTTAATTTTAGCTTTTATTTTTTTATTTGTAATTTTTTTTCTTAGTTCTTTTATAAAAAGTTTATTTGTTTTCGATTTATTCCTTTAATTATAATTTTTCATATATTATGTTTATTTTTCTTTAACCTTTTGGTTAAAGTTTTATTAGTTTTCAATTTTATTATTCAATCAAATCTTATGGTGTCTTGCTTTTTTCAAGTTAGTACTTATTTTTTTTGTGAAATTTATTTTCCTTTTTAGTTTAACCATTCAAACAACAAATTTGTGTTCCCTCTATTTTTTTATTTTGATTTTGATTTTTACTTTTATTTTTTTAATTATAATATTTTATTTTAGATTATTTTGTGTAATCAATTTTTTTTTCTGATTTTATCTTTAAGCGTTTGATTTGTTAGGAATTGCTTCACATGTTTTTCATTTATGAAATTTGCAGCCTGATCATCCAAGTCGCATGTTTGAAAAGTTAACTCATATGAATATTTTTTTGGCTTCTTTTCTTCTTTTTTTATTTAATTATTTGATGTTATTTTAAAAAAATTACCTTTATAGTTTTATTTGATTTCTTTAAAATCTAGTTATACGAGTCTCATGACTTGAGGCACGAATTTTGCAGGTTAACCCAAGTTAGCTAACTTGTTATCATCTAAGTTACATGTTTATCATTCTAACTCAAGTTGACTTGGGTTATTTTGTTTGTTTGTTTGTTTGTTTGTTTTATCCAATTTTATACTTTTAATTTTAATTTAAGTAATATTTTTAATATCTTTTTAATTTAAGTGAATTAATATCTCCTTTATGATTTTTTATTTTTTTATTTAGTCTTTTTTTTTAACAGAGATTTTTATTTTTAAGAAATTTTTTTGTATGTATTTATTTTATTAATATAATATTATGATTCATATATAATTTCTTTTTATGTTTTATATATATGGATTTTATTTTTAAGAATAAAATAATATTTTTTAAATAATATTTCTAATAAGTGTAGCCTTGCATAATATTCTTTTCTCTTTTATTTCATTCAATTAGTTTTTGTGTCTATATATTTTTATTATCATTTGATTAAATAAAATAATAAAATAATAAATAAATACATTAAATATAATTGAGTAAATATTTTATGTTGCTCATACAAATATCTTGATCTATATTTATTTTTTAATTTTTTTACTTTTACTTTTAGTTATTTTTAACGTCTTGATTCTTTAGATGGTCTATAACTCTCTTCTAGCTATTTGAGATCAGATTATCAAGGTTCGGATGTTGTTAAAGTCTGTCTATATTTAAATACATTCAATTCTTTACCTATTCGACTTTAGAATCTAATGTATTTATTGAATTCTATTAAACTTCCTTTTTAGAATAAAAAGCTCAAGTATCATGTAATTTAATAAATATTTAATAGAGAAGCAAAGTCCATGTAGCTTATTTCAATTAGTTTAGAAACTGGGACTAGGATTTGCTTAAATTTAGTTGCTATAAAATTGGCTTAAATAGATACAGATAACAAACTACATCTTGAAAGTTGGCTGGTGGTATAAATGAGTTTATGACATGTATTGGTACTAATACTAATAAAAATTTCATATTTTATAATTTCGATATAATGTTTTGCTTCTCATATGTATTTTTGTTTATATAGACAATGTCACTAATGTTCGATAGGTTTGCATTGAAGCTTTAGTTTAAGGTTTAATTGTCAGATATAATGCATGTTATTAGATTGAAAATGCAATCTCTGGAAATGGAAGGTTATGTATTGGGAAATTGTGCAGGCTATAGATTTTGTAGAAGAAACAAGCATCCTTGGAAGACAAGTTATTGAATGGAGACAGAGCATGTCCTGATCTAGAAGGTGTTCTTTAGCAAATTAAGCTGTTTCCTGTTGGTAAGAAAATCCCATTGTAGCTAGCTACTTTGGTTGCAATCCGCGCACAAGAGGTTGGGATTTTTCTTGCATAGAATTAATGCTTTCGAACCAATTCATACGTTAATCAAATTGAATATATTTTAAGATTAATGAATTTATATACTCAAGATTGAAGGATAAATAAGGGGTTAGTTTGAGGTAGGTAGCAATTGAATGGTGGAGGGGACCACACATACATGGAGCAAACACACCTTCGATCTACCCCTCCGACCTAAACTACCATCCTTTCGCTTCAATACCCACAATTCGCGTGAATAATTTATTTTTTATTTTTTTATTTTTTGACCTGAACATATACGTCCATGAAACAATTTATCCATAATTCGCCGACCACCTTGGGCCTTTATATTAATTAGCTTTGCACCCTTTCTAGCCAATAAGCATCTCAGTTACGCCGCCTTTGCAGGTCCAACCTCATGTTTTCTCTTACCATTTGGCTTTTTATATGATAATAAAATTCATAATATATATATATATATATGAAATAATAAAACGTAGATATGTTAGGAGACTCATGTAGAATTAAAGGCTTTTGAAAAGCTCTTTACATACAAACTGATAGGCACCATTTACTTGAACAACATAATGATAATTCTAGGCTTCCCGTACAAATTATTAAGATAGATTTTCATATTTTTATTCTATTTTTATAAATATAAAACATACTAAAAAATTAAAAAGAATTTAATATATAAAATAAATGCTCTAATATGAAAAAAAATCCGTGCTTTGTAAATGACAGGTATGATATATCTTGACATTTAAAAATATTTTTTATATATTTTTAGATGGTGATAAAGTGATTTGTGAATGATATTTATAAAATATAATTAAGTTTTTTAATTTATATTTATATTTATAATTTTTATATAAAAAAGTTTTTCCAAAAACCTGCATTTTTAATGAAAAAAATAAAATAAAACCCATGCTGAATCGCAGATTAAATAGTTAGTGTGTACATGTCTGGCATAAATAAGATACACAACGCTCCTGAGTAGAAGCCACGAAGCGGTCAAGTGCGCAGCGTTCACACCAATGTGCTGCGAACCGCGGAGGAGATGGACAGCACTGTCCTCCTCCTCACCATACTCTGACTACAAAAAAGAAAAATGTCCTGACACAGCTACAGAACAGAAGTACCTGCCTGACATTTCCACCCTTATCACTTGCGTGGCCCTCGCAATTCTCAGAGTTTCCCCACCGTCATGGTTTGCTAGCCTCTTGCCTCCTTTGCAACCCCAAACACAAAAACCACCATTTTCAGGGATCAGTCCCTTGTTAACCATGGAATTGAAATTAAAAATACAGAGAATTAAAGGAAAAGAGATTCCAGTGTCCTGTTTTAGTGTTTCAGACGTGTTTTTTACTATATTTTCAAATAAAAAATCACTATAAAAAATACCTGTCATCAAAATATCAATCCAATCTCTCAGTAATTCTTCGTGTCAATTTAATGCATGAAAAGAGGTGAGTTATAATAAAGCAGGCACCCTTTTCTGTCCTCTTTCTCTTTCGTTTTAAAGAGGGAGGTGGACATATTATTGAATGGATTTGGGTGATCGATGCGTACATGCCTTGCAGATGAACAGAGATATGCACTCCAAAGTATGGCCCATTTTGTTTCTTATGGTTATTTTTCTGGGCAATCTATAAGCGTATGAGCACCTGCAGGCTGCAAATATCCCACAGACTTTCATGATTGTTTTAAAATATATTTTTTTTTATTTTTTGTTTAAATATAATGATATAATTAAAAAAAACTATTTTTAATATTAAAAAAATTAAAATTATTGAAAAACACTAAAAAACTTAAATTAAAACTAAAAAAATTAAAAAATAAAAGGGTGTTTGAAGATTGATTTTCAAAGTTTTTTCCTTGAAAATGTATTAAAAATAATATATTTAAATTTCTTAAAAATTAATTTTTTACATCAAAACAATAAAAAAGCTAAAAATAATAATTTAAAATAAAAAATTAAATTTTAATAAAACGAANTCATGTTCAGATAATGAGTAGGACCATTTGCAGGGAATCTTAGTAACAACCTGCCTTCCTTCTGTGACAGAAAAGGAAGGAAATCATCACATAAAAATAGTTAACAATCCTGATGAAGATTTTTTCTTGAATAAGACCTCCCTCCCCAACTAATTCATATGAATTCCACCACTAAAGAATAATATATATTATTTTATTAATATTTGTATATAATGCACAGTATTCAGTTACAACTTTCAATTCCCTTTCTCCTCCTACATCCTGCTTTCCCCTTCCTATTTAGGAGTGTAAAATTCCATCTCTCTCTCTCTCTCTTTCTGAACTAGCTAAGCAAGAAAGCAAGCTTTTTCTTTGTAAGTTCTTCAATGGAGTACTAGCTAGAAGTGTCAACTTCTTTGATTTCTTTTTGGTTTCTTGTTTTCCATCATGAACTGATAAATTGCATTTCATTTCATTTCTTTCTATCTTTCTTTCTGCGGTCTCATTTTTGGTTCTAACTAATATATATTGCAGGAGACCAAAGGGTAACCAAGGTAGATTGTCATCCTAAACATGTATGTAGAGACAGCTTGCTTTGAACCCAACAACTCCATGGTAGAAGATGTTACTGATGATGGGTTTTGCCATGCTATACCACTCATGGCAGGTAACAGTACCACAAATAGCTTTGAAGAGCATCTCAAACTATCCATGGAAGAGTTTTCCAATCATTACCCCCAAGAAGAATCTGCTGCTGCCTCCATGGAAGAAATCCAACTTCAACATCACATGGCTTTCAGCAATAACAATACTAACCACCATTTAATGCAACAGTACCCTACTCAACTCCTATCATATGACCACTCCTCCAATTGGGATCCCAACATCATTCAATTCCAAGAGATGCACCAAGTACTTGATCAAAATAGCAGCTTTGATGCTTCTGCTAATACACCATCCTCCTTGCCACCTGACCTTCTTAATCTTTTCAACTTGCCCAGATGCACATCAACATCTACTTTGCTTCCTAATTCATCAATTTCCTTTACAAACCCTGCCCATAAGACTCCTTTGGGCTTCATGGGGGTGGACAACACATCTGCGAGTTTCGATCCATACACTCTTGCTCCACAGCCTCATTTGTTTAGGGAATTGGTTCAGTCTTTACCCCCGCAAGGCTATACTTTGCCCAAGCCCTTGTTTGGTGGAGGCCAAGGGGATGATCATGTCGATGGACAAATTGGTGGAGGCCTTAGTTACCAAGATGGGGATCATGGAGATGGGGTTTTTGAGTTTACTGATGAAATGGCTTGCATTGGTAAGGGAATTAGGAAGACTGGCAAAGTTACTAAGCATTTCGCTACGGAACGCCAAAGGAGAGAGCACTTGAATGGAAAGTACACTGCCTTGAGGAACTTGGTTCCAAATCCTTCCAAGGTACTACTTAACATCACATGATCAGCTCCATTACATTTGCTTAATTACCATGTATATACTGATCATTGTTATTTGGTGTCCTTCGCTTCTTAATGATCCTGTTCATATTTTTGGATGCTAAATCTCCATTACTTGGTTTGGTAGAACGATAGGGCATCTGTGGTGGGAGAAGCAATTGATTATATCAAAGAACTACTTCGGACGGTCCAGGAGCTGAAATTACTAGTGGAGAAGAAGAGATGCGGTCGAGAGAGAAGCAAATGGCGCAAGACTGAAGAAGATGGTGGGGTAGATGTTCTTGATAATTCTAACATCAAGGTTGAACCAGATCAGTCAGCATACAGTAACGGATCATTAAGAAGTTCTTGGCTTCAGAGGAAGTCCAAGGACACTGAGGTAGATGTCCGCCTAATCGAAGACGAAGTTACAATCAAACTGGTTCAGAGAAAGAGAGTTAATTGCTTGTTATATGTCTCCAAAGTCCTTGATGAGCTTCAGCTTGATCTCCACCATGCTGCTGGTGGCCTTATCGGTGATTACTACAGCTTTCTGTTCAACACCAAGGTCAGTTTTTATGTATCAGCCTCCATCTCTACATTTTAATTGCTTGGTTTAATAAGCACACAATTAATTAAAAAAGGAGGGGTTTTGATGGAGACATATACTTGTAATGTTGCAGATAAATGAAGGATCATGTGTTTATGCTAGTGCCGTAGCCAACAGACTGATTGAGGCTGTGGACAGGCAGTATGCGTCCAGTACCACTACTGTACCAGCTGCGGGCAATTGTTATTAGTGTGGGAGGACATCGTATTCATATTCCTTTAGTTATAAGAATATCAAACTCTTTTTCTGTGCTCTTGTTTAGACGATCACTCTTTGCCTGTGTTGAGGGAACAATAGGGAATTATTAGGCAAGGTATAGCTCAATATTAGTGCTTACAATGTTGATGGGAGGATAGTCATGCAGCTGCTTTTATATGTTTATTCCCAAGGTTGATGTTTATGCTAATTAACTAAGTTCGTTGTCATGTTGGTGAACTATGTGGTATGCTCTGGTTGTTTTTGCACAATCTCATATGACAATCCCATAAAAAAAAGGTTTCAACTCTTGTTTGAAGTGCTGACTCACCAACAATGAAGATGTTTGTGTTCAAGGATGTTAAGGATTGAAAGATTCCTATCTTCATTTTTGGGCAAAGACTAGAATCACTACTATTAAATTAGCAAATATATGTAAACACATCGATTGGAAATATTTCATTTGACTAAATATAACGTTGTAGCTATCAATAAATATTGATGAAAATATTTTTTTAATATATATTAAAAGAATTATGATAAATAAATAAATAAAAACAAGTTAAAAAGTATGATGACATGTTATTTTTACAAATAAAATTAATGATAAATTTAAATCTTCTGATTAAATTTATCTGTAATATTTAATTTATAACTTAACAAGCAATACTCCTCTTTTTTCCTTATTCTTCTTTCTTTATTTTTCTCAATAATAAACATGGAATATTTTATCACAAATCAACCTTCCACTATATATTCAACTATCTCAACACTCAGTTTGTCATCTTTTTTATTTTAATTTAGATTTAATTGAATTATCCACTTTAAGTAAACAAAACTACCTGTTTTTTTTATTTAATTTAACTTAATTTTAAAATTTTGATTGCATATTTTTTAGTATATATATTTTATTTGAATATTTACTTGTACTATAGATTTTTTCCACATAAATTTATTATATGATTTGTACATGTTATGGTTTGTTTAAGATTTTGTAAAATTATATTTCTTTGTAAATTGTTGAAATTTAATTTGAATTTGTGATTTAGGTGTTTTGTGATGAAATAAATAAAGATTTATTTAACGAGTCCATTTTATATTTTATTAATTTTATTTTAAGTTAAATTTTTTTGATCAATGTATAAAAATTTAAATTTATATAGATAATTGATAATGATCTAATTGTACTATTAGAATAGTTTGAATAAGTTTGATTTAAATCAATATTTTATTATTTATTTAGTTTGCATAATTATTACATGTTGTCATTAATATTTGATATAAGTTTAATGTAAGTAATGAATAATCATTCATAAATGCATTGAGATTCATCCAAAGGATTGCATAGCTTGAATTATTGTAATAGGATTCAAGATTTTATTAATTATGCACTATATAACCTGAGAGATATTAGTAAATGCGGTATTAGATTTCTATGTAAGAGGTGTAAAAATAAAAAGTTTCTTAATATAAATGTTTTAATGATGCATCCTTTATAAAAAAAAAGTTAAAAAAAATACCTATATTGGTTGGCACACAAAGAATCATATGTTCCTCATGAGACCATGATAAAAAAGGTGGTTAGGTCAACTTTTAGCTTTAACAACATGCATGGAGCTATATATGACAATAATAATGTTTATAAAAATATAGTTATGGATGCGATATGAATGAATCGAGGTTAAACCAGTCAATGTTTAATATTTGATGAAGAACTTAATGTAGAGCAACTAGGTTTTTTTTTTTAATTTTTTGAAAGACTTTAACGAACCATTATGAGATGAGTACACAAATCATAGTAAATTATTGGTCATCACACATGTATTAACCATTAAGTTAAATTATGGGTTAAGTAAAGCCGATTACAACATAATTATTGAATGGATGAAAATCATTTTACATGAAGGGATGTCTTTGTTTTCGCCAAGTTATACCAACAAGTTTGTTACATATCTAATCCTTTCTTTACTTTAAAAATAATCATTTAAAAGCTTATTGGTTATCCATATTAAAAATCAAATCTATGGGTCATATTTAGGTTGTTTAGGATGAAAACGGTAAATTAACTATGAGAGATAATGTTTTTTAACTTAATGAATTAGTTCATCCATATCGAATTACTCTGTTTAAAAACTTAGAAGAAAATTCAAATTTTCACGTAGCCAAGAATATTTTGTTAATGTTGATATTGAGAAGTTAAATGATATTTTAAAAACCAGTGGGCATACACAAATTAATTAATGAAGATAATGATGATGATAATGATAAAATCAATGTAGAAGATTGTGATGGATATGATAATAATGAAATTGAAGAAAAAGACAATTTTGATTACTTTTCACAACATAAATGTATAATGCCATGAATTGTAATGCAATGTTTTTGAATGAAATTGGCTTTAATATAATGACAATGACGTTTATTAATTATTAAATTACAATAAAACATTTATTTTATATGATTTTATTAAATATAGAATTGGTATTATTGTAATATGTGTGTTGTTGTGATTTTAAGTATTTGTATGATAGATACATAAGGAATATATTTACAATTTAATAACAGAAATCATTTTGTATCGATGAAAATGCCAATGAAATTATAAAATACAAACAGATACAATGACGGATTAAATTTGTTAATATATTTTATAGAGCATTAGAAATGTTCCCTTCTCACTGGCACTGATCATTATGTTCAATACATATGGGATCATTGAAAGTTAATGTCCGTTAGTATTTTTCTAAAACCTAAGTTATTGTTTACGACTCACTTGCATTATTTGTTACTATTTAGTATATATTGAATCACCGATGGTTAATGTATGCTGGTATTTTCTTGAGAATTAATGTATTATTTACTTCTCACTTATACTATTTTATTATTGTTCAATATATATGGAATCACCCATGGTTAATGTATATCGGTATTTTCTAGAAAGCTAAGGTACTGTTTATGTCTCACCTACACTATTTATTACTGATCAATACATACAAAATCATTGACAAACAAAAAAAGTAGTTAGTGATAGTTGGTGGATTTCTAAAAAAAAATTATTAAATTAAGAATCTCAATTAGATTTTACAGACGGATACACCAATTAAAAAATTAAAAAAATTAATATTCAATTATTTATTAGTAAAACCATCAGGAAAAAAAACCCAAATTAAAATGTCAGAATTCTTAAAATCATAACAGACAAACACATTTCTCTTCTTCTCTCATCCTAGATTGTCATTATCCTTTCTCTCTCTTTTTATCCATAACCTATTATTTTATGTTCTCTTATTCTTCTTATACTCATGTGTGTCTTCTTCTCTCTTATTCTTTTTTATTTATTTAATAATTTATTTTGATTTTTTTTCTCTTTTCAAGTTCAGGAAAACTCAATATTAAGGAAACAATATTCATTTTCCTTCTCTTTTTGTGTGTTTTTTCCTTCATTTTTTATATTTTTATATTATTAATAATTTTATAAATGTTAAAGTGATTTTTTTATTTTCTTTATTTTTATGTTATTAATAATTGTATAACTAGGAATGGAATTTTTTATATATAATTTTTCTATTATAAATAATTGTATAAACGTTGATGGCAATTTTGTTTATTTTTCTTAAATCTTTCTAATATAAATAATTGCATAAATATTGATGGTGATTTTTAATTGTTTTAGTTTTTTCTATTATTAATAATTGTATAAATATTATTGAAAAATTTTATGCTTTAAATGATTGTATATATATTGGTGGGATTGTTTTAATTGTTTTAATGATTTTATGTAGATTGTTGATTTTTTTTTAATTTTCTCTTATTAATATGGTTAACTAATTGATTTGTTGGTGTTAACAAGTGATTTTTAATTTCATAAAAAATAAAAAATATTTAAAAATAATGAAAAAATATTTGTCATCATAGATAAATAAATTTTAAAATACCTAGGATGACTGAATATTTTTTATTGTGAAATATTGATACTACATATGCTTTCATGTGTTTATATTAACCTTATATGATCATTTTGTAAGTGGTCATAGCAAAGTTAATTGAAAATTTGGTTAATTAATATAATTAAAATTATTTGATTAATAGAAATTGAAATAAAATCAACTAGCTTGTGACAATCTCATTTAAATTGTTGTGTATTTGCAATTTAGAAATTTTAAGTAGAATCTCGTATAGAGGAGGCAATGCCAATTATTTTTTAAATAGAAATGGTTTACAATACCTCAATCCTTTAATTTATGCAGATGCTTAGATAAAAGCCAATAGCACGTTGTGCGGATATAATAACTGTTAGTTTTTCTAGCAATGCTTTTGATGACTTAGAGTTGTTAGGTGCTGACTAAAAATAGATACCTAAGACATTGATATTCACTCCTGATGTGGGCTCATCAAATGCGATGCCACCATATTAAGTGGGGTTACTTCTAATAGGATCTATTTAACTGGAAGTACTAGGATCAGTAGAAGAACGACCTTTCAATATAAGTTTTTTTTCCTTTCACATTCACATGCTAATAATTTTTGAAAATGTTATTTTAATTAATAAATACAATTTTAGGTTTACAAATATGAAAGTTGTCAAAATCATAACATTGATGATGAAATCATTAATGAAAATTTTATTGTTTCATGGAGTCAGGTTTTCAAATATAATAGAAACTTATAATTGATGCATGATTTAAAAGGTTTAAGGTTAATATTAACTTAAATATTTTTTTATTATGTTAATTCGGCTAATTTATTAACTTATTAATGAAATTATTCTTGTACAAATTTTAACTATAAGGAAATTTTTGAATGAGATAGAGCTGGCAAATGCTATTGGAAAGAGGGTTTGGATAATCACATTGTAACTAGATAAAATTGAAATAAAGATAAAAAAAATTTAATCCTTTTATTTAATTTTATTATTTATTTACTAATAGATAATTTATTTGTATGATATAGGTTGTGTGATTTTTAGAACAATATGAAAAAAAAAGTATATATGAAAGAAAGAGAGCTTCCATACTAGAAAGAAATGACAGTTTAGAAAGATTGTAGACTTTCATATGTCTCAAAGGTCATGTGAGCAAAATATATTCAACATGTGACATCCAATTATTATGTATAATGATCATACTCTAGTGTAGAGAACCAGAAACAACGTGTTCATGATTTTGTTATCACACGTACCAACGATTTTATTTTGTTTCATTTCACATATGAAGTAGATGATAAGATTTTTTTTAATTATATTTATTTTTTTATTTTTTTATAAATATATTTAACTAACAACAATTTTATATTGCAATCTAAGGTTATTGGACACAAACTAAGCTTAATGGCGCTTTTTGTGGGAATACATGTATGGATTGATGACCAACAAAAAAAGATATAATAACTCATAGATAGCTGAATTCAACACTTTGTGGTATGTTGTTTTCAATTATTTTTTCTAAAGTTATAACACTTTGTGGTATGTTGTTTTCAATTATTTTTTCTAAAGTTATTATATTTTTAAATTTGTTGACTTTTTTTTTCCAAGATGCATATAACATCGGGTTGAAGGAGAGATACGGTGATGATCTTTCGACCAATTCAAATCTTGATCTAGATTTGTGGTTGGAGGTAAAATCATTTAGTGAACTCGATAGAAATCAGGTGTACAGTCTCTCTAACACCATAACCGAGTTCTTATTGATCATTTGTAGTGTTTTAATAGTTAGATGCTTGCAATCCATTTCTAGTATTCACACTCTAGAGTTTGAGGCGATTTTAAACCAACAAGTGAAAGACTAGATGACCTATATGAACGACTTAGTAATGAGACAATCATATTCTGTCGATTGATAATAAAAATGATATTATAGATAAACGATACATGTACTCCCTCTTATTTGCCCTACGGTCTAGGTGAAGACTTGTCTCCTTTAATACTTTTATTCTAAATTAATTGTATATGAACTCATAAATGTTTGAATATGTAATAAATATTTGAATTTTATATTATATTATTTTTTAATCATTATATATATATATATATATATATATTACTAATAGGGTTACCAACAAACATAGTATGTCGGTATATTTTAGAGAATTGAAAAAAAAATTACTATAAATATCACTGTCATTAAATTTATTGACGGATAAAAAAATAACTAATAGACTGAGATATGATTTTTCTATTGATCATATGTTATATTTAATAATGGTTATACTGACAAAATAAAATGAGTAAAGTTTTTTGTTTTTATATGTTTTATTTGTTAATAAATTTATTTGTAAAATTATTACTGATGATTTGTTGACAAATCATAAATTTCTTATTAGAGTTTTTTTTACTTGTTTCGTCCGTTATGATACTGGCAAGTTTTATATTAAATACTATGAATATAAACACCAGTAAAAAAATCTCATCGACAAAATTCTAGCAGTGAATTACCGTAAAAAGGATTGTTTATATGGAATCATGGACGTATAGACCATATGCATGAGGCCCATTGCACCAATTTTCAACACACCACTTGATCTACAGTTAAATAATTGAAACGATTGGTAGAAGTACACATCACGACGAGCAATTGGTATAAAAATTGTCTTTTACGATACTCGGAATTTTCATTTTCTTTTGACCGCCGGCCTTGAAGGGTTGGCTTCGGAATTGTTTCGTATATTATTTATTTCGGGTTGAAATATGTATATTTTAGATCTATTTCTAAATCTAATTTACTGTATAGTAATCAATGTTACTTTCTTATTTTAACATGGATCCAAGATGTCTCTTAAATGATATTATGATTATGATCCAACGGACCAGGTTCTTTCTCTTGTTATGTGTAATTTCTCTGGACTGCGAACAGCCTTTTTAGAAATTGGGCCAGGAAAACCAGTCTCGAAACATTTGGATGAACAGATCAGAACTTTGCTAAACAGGTCCATGGGCCCTAAACTACAGAGCCTGTTGGTATAATAAAGGTCCATTTTGACAGCCAGTGACCGACGTCGCTCACGAAGGGGAAGCAATAAGTGCTCCTTCAGAGACACCACCAAATAGGAAGTTCTGTATCTGAATAGCAATGGCAACCATACGACTGATAGGCGAGTGATGCTAACTATAATTCCCTCTCTTCTCTTTTCTTTTCTTTTATCTCCACTGTCGAAAAACAGAATTTTACTCAATTCATCCCCTTTTGTTTTCCCTGTGTTCTTTTGTTGTTTTCTCTGAAACAGATATAGCTGCGAACTTCACAGGTCAGTCAGACATTTCATCAAACACAGTGTTAACATATTTCTTAATTCCACTCTCTCTTATTCTCTTCTTCTTAAAGTGAACAGTACGTGTGTAAAATGCCGTGCAGATGGAATGTTCAAAGGGATCTACAATGGGAAGCAGTACCATGTAGCTGATATAGCAAATGTGTTGAGCAGGGCTTGGAACGCTGGTGTAGATCGAATCATTGTATGTCTCCGGCACTCTCTTTTTCATTACCCTCTTACCATGTTTGGTCTTTTAATCATTTTAATAACTTAATTGGTCTAATGAAGTTCTATTTATGCTTTTTTTGATAATTTTTAGAACTTAAATGAAGTAGTTTTGATATTATTGGTTTTTAATTATCAAGTTTCCGTTTCTGCGTTTTGACTTGTTTTAGATTATCAAATGTCAAAAAATGGTTAAAAAACAAAACGGGAAAATTTTACCAGAAACCTTTATTATGTAATGAAATAGTTTGCTTTAAGATGATGTTAATTGATCTGTGTTTATGTTCATAGGTGACTGGTGGGTCCCTTGAGGAGTCGAAGGAAGCTCTTGCCATTTCCGAGACTGATGGTCTTGCAATTGTTTTCTTCTTATCAATACATGTTGCTTTTGCTTATTTATTAGAAGGGTTTCTGGTTTTTGTTTATCTGAAAGTTCGTTGTTTGTCACAGGAAGGCTTTTTTGTACGGTTGGAGTCCACCCAACAAGGTGTAAGGTTGATTACTATTCTTGAAGTTTGGTTACTTGTAGTGATTTCATGTGTTCTAAATTTATCTATAAACTGTGATTTTGTTGGAGTCTTGGAGATGTTCCTGTTCCTGACAGTGCTCTTTTTTTTTTTTTTTCCTTTTCTTTTAATCTATTCAGGAGTTTGAAGAGAGTGGGGATCCAGAAAAGCATTTTCAGGCTCTCTTGTCATTGGCCAAAGAGGGAATACAAAAAGGAAAGGTATGCTTTTATTGGTCTTCCTCACAGGACAATGATAAGGCATCACAAATTTGAGAATATGTGAAATATTAATATAATTAGATCATAAAAGATATTAAATTAACGTTTAACTTAATTCTTTCTACGAAGAGAGTGATGCAGAATCCTACAATCCCAACACCTATCCAATGAATTTTGTTATTCTCCTAATAATGATGCCTGATTTTTTTATTTTATTTTTTAAATTTTTTTTTAACTTAATTCTTTCTAAGAAGAGAGTGATGCAAAATGCTATAATCCTAACACATATCCACTGAATTTTATTATTCTCTGGATAATGATGCCTATTTAAAAAAAATAAAAAAATTTGCATGTTAATTGTGCATGTGGTCTTTCATTGTTGATATTAATAGCAAGTCATCAAATCTTATTTATTCTTGACTTAAATATGATGGAAAATTCTATACATAGAAGAGTTATCCTGTGTCATTATGTAGCCTCTTGTTCTTGGAGAGTGACTCTAACGATACTATTAATTTGAAAACTTTCTGCTACTTTGATCTCTAGTCTTAATTTTGTCATTGATTTTCCACATTACAAAACTTGTTTGTCATACTATTCTACTTGCATTGGTAGTGTTCTTTATGATGCACTTTGTTCTTGGATGTTGAATGTAAGGTGGTGGCTATTGGTGAGTGTGGACTGGATTATGACAGGCTTCACTTCTGCCCATCAGATATTCAAAAGAAGTAAGTCATTGCTGACAAAAATGTTCCTTGTGGATTTCTTTGCTCCTCGTTATATGGTTGTGTGTCATTCTCATCTACTCCTATTACATGTGGGCACTTTATTTATCCATAATTCCATATCAACAAGCAGGTACTTTGAGAAGCAGTTTGAATTAGCACATGCCACAAAGCTACCAATGTTTCTACATATGCGTGCGGCTGCGGCAGATTTCTGTGAAATTGTAGAACGTAACAAAGAAAGGTTAGCTTGCTCTATTTGTAGATGAAGGAACCAGATGATGGTGTCTAAAAGTTTGCTTCACTCAAATTTTGTTTTATGACCTTTCTTTCAGGCTGCCCAGTAGCCTTTTGCATAAATTATTGATGTAGAACCACAACAACATCACCAAATCAAAAGATAACTAAAACAAGAGAGAAACACTTGACCATGAAGAAAATTTTAGGTTTTTTATTTCAATCAATAAACAGTGCATATGTTTTGAGGGAAAGAAGTTGAAAGGAGAATAATGTAAAGGAACTTAAGCCACTTTCCTTTGTTTGGATGCTAAAATTATCTATAGAAAAGAAAGGGAGGGAAGGGAAAAGAGGGGAAAATAAGACTTTCTGACTTACTAAAAATTTTCGCCTAAATTGGGAGGATAGTGCAGGAAATGAAAAAATTGACAGAATTTTGCTCATTGTAACCTTTAAAAAACTGTTTTCCTTTCTTTTCCATCAATATAATGAAAACTTCATTTCTCTCACTTCTCTTAATCCAAACAAAAGAAATTTGATTTCCCTTCTTTTCCTCCCTTTCATCACCAGTTTAGTTTCTCTTATATTCTCTAGAGTTTCTTAGTTGCCATACAGACTGAAAATGTTAAATCGTATCTGTCTAGGGTGTTTATTTATAGGTACCCAAATAAAATAAAAGGTCCTCATAAAAGTAGGAAGCATGAGGAAACTAAATATTAAAATTAAACCCTATATTTCTTTCTAAAATAAGCAGTCCGAAAAACTCTATTATGTGGTTCTGCATCAATTATATCCATAAATATTAACCATTGTTCTAAAAAATGACCACCCAATCATTTGCATGTTAATGGTTTAACTTGAGTATGCTTTTCAGGGAAAACCATTTCATGTTCTAAATGTGTTGATGTTGAGTGAAAAATGAAAGGCATAGTGTAAAATGTGGTTCAGACATAAATAAATTTCACTTATTTATAACTGTTTTCCTTTGGTGGCATATGTCCAGGTTGATGTATGTGGAGTGAACTGATTTCCATAGTAAATTTTAATTTACAGATTCAGTGGCGGGGTCACTCATTCATTTACTGGTAGTGCAGAAGATTGCGGAAAACTTCTTTCATTTAATAATATGTATATAGGTGAGCATACACTTTTTGCATCTGCTAGTTCCTGTTACCCGGCTTTTCATTAGATTTTTCTTTTTGTTGCTTGAGTCTTCAACATAGTGACATGAGAGGAATTATTTCACTAGATAAATTTCTAAGCCATCTTCTTAAGAAGCTAAATTCATGGTAGATGCATTTATCTTTGTAAATGCAAATTTTGTATAAAGTGCTGCTTATTAGGGGAAGAAAGAAAAGATTGTAATGGTTTTAGGTGGATTTGATGTGGGACAATAACAAAAAAGAAAAAAGCATGGAAAGAAAGAAAAGCTACAAAGAGAAGAGAATTTAGAGGAGGAATAATATGTGATATATATTCAATTCATAAAAAACTGCCTCATGAGATGAAAAAGAAACATATAAATAGTATAATTCTAAAACATCCAACTATTAAGCCTGGCCTTTCAATTAAAATTGTCTAACATAACTAACTTAAATCAAATAAGACAACAAAGAGTGACAGGCCTAGATGGGCCTCAATCTCCCAACCAAAAAGTGACAGGCCAGACCATTCTTTGTCGCCTTCATCTATATACTCGTGTGATTTACAATGTGGGTCTGATGTCTCCACCATCTCTCCCATGGTTGGAGAAACTTAACCCTGTCAAGTGCAGCTCTGATTTGGAGAAGATGATCTGATCGAGTTTGTGATGTGGTTGATTCTGCTGCGGCTGTTGTGTCAGAAGTGTGCTCTACGGGTGATGGCTGGTAGGTGTGGGTTTAGGGATAAATGGGCTTGTGTTGAATATGAACAATATACATATACATATACATATACATATACATATAAATATACATATACATATACATACACACACACACACACACACATATATGTATTCAGATCTGCTGTTGTAAATGAAAGGCTAAAAGAAATAAATTTTATGGATTGATACTTTTTTTTAACTATTGATGAAAGCTTCCAACAAAATCTAGAATTTACTGACTAAATTGAATGTCAGGAATTTAAACAAGCTCATAGATCATTTAATTGTGAGAACAATTAAAAGAACTTGACTCTGATACTTAAGTTGATTCAGGACAATAGATAAAAGAAATAAAAGTAGAGAGAAAAAAAGAAGCCAAGAATTAAAGTTAGGAAAGAAAAGCTAGGAAAAAGAGAGAATTTAGAATAGTTATTCGTATCATAAGATGAAAAAAATAAAAATAAAAATAGCATAACCCTAAAACATCCAACTGCTTGGCTTGACTCATTAATTGAAACCATTTAACATAAATAACTCAAATAAATAAAACAAAACAATGAAATAGGCCTAGATGGGCTCAATCTCCCAAACCAAAAGGTGACAAGCTAGGCCATCCTTTATCATCTCCTTTCATTACTCATGTAATCTGTGATGTGAGTTTGGTGTCCTCACCAGGATTGGTATTGCAGTTAAGGATGCAGTCAAGGCCCTAGAAATTCCTGGTTTGAAATTTTTACATTGGTTGCGGAGGCCAAAATGTTACTGGAATTCGAAAGGATTTGCAAGACTGGAACATGATTACTTTTCCATGTTCTCTGAAACTGATCGTTTTTGGCAGTAACACACATGCTAAGAAGATAAGGAGGCATAAATAGCACAAGTAAAATATTAGGTAGTCTGAGTAGATGGATGGTGTTTGGTGAATTAGAAAAGGGGATGCAGTGTATCTTGTGGAGATTGTTTGGCTTTCTCTTCAAACAAATTGGTCAGAGATGTGGAATAATGGAGCTTGCTTGAATTACCTGATAGAGATGTGATGGATGCTCCTTTTTTGTTGCAAAGATTCTGATGGGTTTGTTTATTTAAGATGTAGAGTTATGACTTGGTGGTTTGGGTTTACCATACATCGATTATATAGATTCAGTGGTCATCAGAGAACAAATATGACAAAAAGTGGGGTGCAATATTTATCTTCTCTTTTTCCTTAGGCATCCACTCTTAATCTTTAGATACAATTTAATATTATAATTATCCAAATTAAAAAGATGCTCATGATGGAATTTAGGCATTCATTGTCTAGGTTGTCTCAAAAACAATATCTAAAAGTTTTCTGTTCTGCACTAAATGCTTAAGAGAATTTATTACTTATTTCCTAGTCACTAGCTAGCTAGAATTTCTTGGTGTTTGGTTTTCAAGTTATCAATGACTACATGAATAGTTCTTTACTAGCATTCTACCAACAGGTGTAAATGGCTGCTCTCTGAAAACTCCTGAGAATCTTGATGTTGTGAGCGGTATCCCTGTTGAGAAAATGATGATTGAAACAGATTCTCCATATTGTGAAATCAAGAATAGTCATGCTGGGATTAAGTTTGTAAAATCTACTTGGCCTTCTAAGAAGAAAGAGAAGCATGAGCAGGATTGCATTGTCAAAGGTCGTAATGAGCCTTGTTTAGTTCGGTAAGTGAAACATTTTGTTCAATGGATATCCGACATTATTATTTCATATTTATATTTTTGTTTCTAAAGATTAGAAGCCTTTTCTTAACATTTATATAAAGGAGTTTATGTATGTTGGATGGACGGAGTGTTTAGAATGGGAAGCTTGCAATTTAGTTATGGAAACTGTTTTTAAATATTATTGCAGCCTTGACTTCAAATCAGTTATATTTACTTTAAGGCTGATGCTTACACATAAGCTGAATTCTCTGACAATATAAAGATTATCCTTCTGGACCAGAAATCTCAGCTGACACAAGTATTTCCATGGTGCACACAGATGCATTTTGGGAAAATCCTGGAATCTGTTACCCATTCTTCTTCAGACCTGTAGCCCTTAAAAAAAAATGATAAATCCATGCTTCTTTAGGTTAGGATTGTTTATTGTGACTTTTATACTAGTCAACCTAAGTTTCATACTTGACAGCAATTAAAAAATTGTGGTAGTAAAGTTTCTTCACGGTTTTGAGTTGGATTCACTATTTTTCATCTGTTTCTTGAAACAAAACTGGTGTATCTTCCAGGCAAGTTCTTGAGGTTGTGGCTGGATGCAAAGGCATCACTGAAATAGAACAAATGAGCAGGACCATTTACCACAACACCTGCAGGTAAGCACCTTCTGAAGTTTCAGGATTCGTTGCTGTTGATCCAGGCATCAAATAAAGTACTCACTAAGCGATGGAACTAATCATGGGATGATCTTTTGCTATTTTCCTCTCATGGTTAATCGACGATTCTTTTCTCTGGGAATATTAAAATTAGAACATAGTGAAATGCAGCCAGGTTAATGGAACTTCAGGGCCTGGCGAATTACTTTCTAGAGTTATTTTAGATTTAAAGTTTTTTCTATGTAAAACATATGTTGTTTTGCAGGGTTTTCTTTCCCCAGGACTTGGATTCTGCTGCAGATGCTCTTCTTTCAGGTCATCTTGATTCTCAATGAACTTCTAGTGGTTTTATTTGAGCCATAAAAAGAAAAATTCCCATTAGTGTTAACATTTCCAGTTCCGCTGCCGGTTGTTGAAGCCATACATAATGCTTCCATCTCATGGCATCTTGTTGTAACGACAACATTGGCATTATCTTATGAAGGTTACATATTTTCCAGGTGTCCTTTGTTTGTTTTTTTTAACTGCCCAGCGGTTTGGGATGGGGAGGATTTCTCCTTGCATACTTCTCAATTAACTGTTGATCAGCAAATTCACTTGTATATGTGACAATACACATTGACATGTACCGAAACAACTCACGTGATGTGGTAAAAGAGAATGAGATTTAATAGAAAAAATTTAAGATAATTTTATAGTGAATTTATTTATTTTGAAAATTAGAGGTATATGAGACTTGTTTTTAAAGATAATAGTTTTTATTTTTAAAATGTTTTTATAAAAAAAATTAATTTTAAAAGTTTAAAAATAAAAATAATAATTATTAAAGTTTTAAAATATAAATTGATCGAGAGGATGAGAGGATTAATATGGATAGACTTGAATTAATATATATATATATATATATATATATATATAATTATAAAAAAAAAAAGTTAAGTTATGGGTTGAGAAGGTTAATTTTTGTTGACCTAAAATTTTTTGTTTTTTTTTAAAGAAGTCAACAAGTATTTTATTTATGTTTCATTTCTAGTTCGAGTTGATATAGGGTTTTGACTAAATAAAGTAAAAAAGTATACTTTAATTCTATTTATATATATAAATTTGATAATAATATATATTAAAAATTAAATAGATTTTAACTTATTTTATTATGTCTTATCTATCATGACTAAATAAAATACATAAACAATTATTTTATCATATACATTACTACCAAAATACAATTTTATATAAGTCTTATTTTTATGTTTTGTCTTTTCTATTATCTCTTTTATCTCAAGAAACTAATTAAACACAATATCTTATTGAGGAAGGGTGGAAATGTCTTAATTTGATCAGCAAATAAACTCAAGATTTGTTTCTATTGATTTCATTTGACCCCTTATTGCAGACTCCTCGGCGATATTTGTTCAGATTTTGACTTGGATGGGATTTGCTGCTATCCAAAATGCAAAACAACAACTAAGGGATCCAGGCCATATATATGAGATTCGGGAAACGTGGCCATCTCGCGTTTTAAAAACATTTAATATTTTTTATTAAAAATTAACTTTTTAATTTTTTTTTAAATCATTTTAATATATACACTATCTCATAAATAACTTTTTAAAAACAAAAAATATTATTTTAATATATTTTTTTAAAAAATATATTTTAAAAAATAATCACAATTACATTTATTCATTTAGTAATGCTCATATCATAGTCTTTTAATAATGGATTCCACCATTAACTATAGCTCAACCACAACTTCTTATAATGAGAAAATGAATGAAAAGCATGTTTCACTGTTCATGTTTAAAAATTAACGCAATACAATGTTTTTGTTGCTGTAAGCTTGAACTAGTGCATGGAAGTCCAAAATACTTGTCATTTTTCTAATTATTATGAGCAAGATTTATTTGTTTTTATTACTTATGTCATTATTTTATAAAATAATTATATCCAAAAAATAGAAATAATTCTACATCATAAGTTAATAACAAATCTTTATCATCTATGTCATATTTAGCATAAACAGTAATATTTACTATAAACATGATTTTATTTATAATGCCATTTAAAGATGATTTTTTGTTAAAAGAAAATTAATGCAAAAGTTACATAACTTATTATTATAGTTATAACTCAACATTAAAGTTTGATAAATTAACTCAAATTAAATTAAAAATCAAATTAATTTAAAATATAAATTTTTAATTTAATTTTTTAAATTAAATTAAGTTTTATTCTGATTTTAATTATTTTATAAATTAACCTATTTAATTGATTAATTTTAATTAAATTAATTTTCACCCAGTTAAATATAAAACTCAGGTTTGCTAGGTTTATCAAAACTAAAAATACATTGAACCAAGTCCGACCATATAAAATAAAAAAAAATTATTTTTAATTGTGTTTTATTCCAAAAAACGTGTTAAATATTATTCAATAACTATATAAATTAGACGGAGATTGTTTGATAATGCCGCATTTACAAAATTTGATCGCAATCTCAATTTTGTTTTTTATTATATTTTACTTAATGTTGTTGTTTTTTAAAAAAATTTGTGAAAACTGTAGTCCTTGTCAGATATATTTCATACGTAATGAAATTGTGGANAAATAGTTTAATAAAATAATAAAAAATTATTTTATATAAAGTATTATTTATTTCATAATATAATAGCAATAGTTAAATATATAATATTTAAATTAAAAATCATCAATATAAATATATATTTTTTAAAATTATTTTGTAATATTTTTTTCAAAAGTATTCTTGACCAGATACATTAATTTTTTTTATTAAATCTCAATTTCAACCATAGTTTTAATCAAACATATATAAATATCAAATCAACTTTAACAAAAAATACTTTTTATAAAACAACTTTTTTCAAACCACAACCACAAAAGCTACTGCAATACCAACCACAAAAACTTTTGTTTTCATCTTCTTCTCATTCATCTCCAACATCCCTAACTTTTATCTTTATTTTTTTCTTCTTCATCCTAAAAGATTCAATCTTTCTTTGTAAACCATCAAAAATACAAACTCATGGCAACATCCCATTAGACCCATCATTATCACTATCAAACATCCTGATTTGCCCTCTATTTTTGTATATGGGTTGGGTTTTGTACTCTTTTATTTAATAATTTAGGTAATTAATTTTATAATTAATTTTTTTCTTAGAATTTAAAGTACACTAAAAATTTTCTTTCCTAACTTTTCCAATCTCATATGTTATTCTACTATGTAGATTTTATCTCGCTCATCTAGAACTCAAGAATAAAGGTAACGATTTTTTTTTATCGATACTTTGAATAATGATTTTAGGCTATTCATTCGATAAAATAAGGGTTTATAAATGTTTTTACCATGATTTATAACCTAATTATGCATGTTTAATTGAAAATTTATTAAAAACCTCAATTTAATTTGTAGGGTTACGATTCATAAATTGTTTGATAATATCTTTTTTGGGAATAAAACTATCTTTTTTCTTTCCTTGTTCAATGCGAGTTTGTATAAAAATATTAATTGAATGATTTGCTTTCATTAAATCTGATATTGAGTTTTTTTTTTATAGAAATTATACCACCAAAATAAAACATAGAGGTGACTATATAATATATCAATTAACTACAAATTTATGTTCATAAAATAGTTAATTATTGTTAAATATTAATTGATGTAGAGGTGGCTATCAATCAAATTTATGCCCACTAGATATGCTTTTGTTTTTAATTATGAGTGAAAATATGATAATGTTGGTTTTTGGCATAATAAATTAGTATTTTGGTGGATTTGTAATAACAGCTCCTTAACTTGTTTATTAGGCCACGTTAACAATTAAAAGTAAAAAATAATAAATTATTATTATTATTATTATTATTATTATTATTATTATTATTACTACTACTACTATTAAATGTATAGTATATCAGTATTTCTTTAAAAATAAAAAACATAAACAACCTGATTGGTTCTACTTTTAAGTTAGAGGTTTTAAAAGATAATAATTAGCATAAATTATAATTTAGTCTTTGTGTTTTTTATGATTTTATAAGTTATTTATTATGTTTTTGAAAACTATAAGTTAGTTCGTTGTTATAAATTAAATGTTTGTTATTTTAAAATTTATAAATGCATTTTTAATCTTGTTCAAGATTGAAATTTGTTAGGTTAGAACTTATAAAAAAAAATTGTTATGAGAAGATAAGTGGTAAAAAAAATATAAAAAAGAGTTTTTTTTTTCCCGAACCAAAGAGGCTAATCGTTATTTCACTAAGAACATAAGGATAAAATAATAATTTAATCTAAAAATTAAAAAGAAAATGGATAAATAATAATATTTTTAAATGCTTGAGCACCTTACAATTTAAACGTTATTTGAACCAAATCACATATTAAATTTAATTCAAAGAAAATTTGAATTCAATTAATAATTTATTTGAAATCCTATATTTGAACTAAATTATTAAATCATATAATTAAATTCAATTTTAATACTTAAAATATACATAAAAATGAATTGAATTAGAAGTCTTAACTATTTTACTTTTAATTTAGAAATATTTTTAGTTATAAAATTATTTTTAATTTATACTCATTAAATCAATTATAATCCACATTTATTATAAAAAAAAAACTCAATTTTCCATGTATAATTGGCTCAACAAAACTCTAAAAAGATAAAGAGAGAGAAATAAAAAGAAATATCAATAAAAAACCAATAAAATAAAAGAAAGAAAAAAGAACAGGAAAATAATAATAATATATTTTAGATCAATAAAAAACCAAAAAAATGAATGAAAGAAGAAAGAACATGAAAAAAAATAATAATATATTTTATAAGAAATAAAGATATTTCGATAAAAATTGATGCTAACTATACAAAGATACAATATTGCCAAAGGTTTCTGGAATAAAAGAAAAAAATACATGAAAATAAATAAAGCTTGACTTAATATGAATATTTTTAGTATATTATTTTTAATATTAATTTCAAGATAGATTAATATACTAAATTAAAGTTAAATATTAATTGATGTGGAGGTGACTATATATCTTAATGATATGTTACCTAATACATTGTTATCAAATCACCTCGTGGAATTGGACAAATAATTAAAGTTTGTTTATGTGGTACATATTTTATTTTAAAGGGTTGTTTAAATATTAATAGTTAAGGAAGCATGCTTATTTCTAAAATGCTTTTTGATGTTATCATGTTAATTAGATTAGCATGGATTATTGATTGTGAATGTATCACTGTCTTATGGATGATATTCTTCACCTTGAATACATTATGGGTGTTAGAAAATTTATTAATTTTACGTTTTCAATTGATAAAAATATACTTAGAAAAAAAATTAGATGTTCTTATGTAAGGTGCATAAATCAAAAGTTTTAAAGTAAGATGATGTTTGTAAACACCTATTGGCAAAATGTTGTTTACCTTGTTATGAAAATTGGACTATACATGGAAAGCCTTATGTTATAAAATCAATATTGATCGAACCTTCATCGGTTAGAATTAATCATGTTATGAATGATATTTGTCTAGAAAATCTATATAGAAATCTGATTATTGATGCAATAGGGGTTGGTGATGTATACTTTAATGATAATATATCTAATTATATGGTAGTAGAGGAACTTTCAAATTTAGAGGCAACTAATTTTTATAAACTTTTAAAAGCTGCGGAGGAACTTTAATGGGATGAGTGTACCAAGCAATCCAAATTAACTTCTTGTGTACAATTGCTTAATATAATGTCAACTTTAAATTTGACTCAGACTACCTTCAATAAATTTATTGATTTTATAAAAAGTTACATGTCCGATGATAAACATTTGGTATTAAATTTTTATAATGTCAAGAAATTTATGTAGTCATTTGGACTTGGTTATAGAAAATATAATGTGTGTCCTAATTATTGTATGTTGTACTATTGGGTAGAAGCAACAAAAATAAATTGTGACTTTTTCTCGAAGTTTATGATACAAACTTAAAAATCCAACTAGTAAAGGTTCCAAGACAGAGAAGTAAATTTGATACTTTCCCTTGACACCAAGGCTTCAGAGACTATTCATATCTCCATTTCATGCTAAAGATATGGCATGCCATCATTTTTATAAATCAAATAATGGGGTTATGGTGTACCCATTTGATGAAGAGGCATAAAAAGAGTTAAATTGTGTCCACTTAAGCTTGCCTTATAAAGGTCATGCTTGAATAAACAATAATGATTGAAACCAAATAATCAAAGATGTTTGGTCTAGCCTTGAATTTTAAAAAAGGTCAGAATCTACTAGGAGGAATTGGTTAACCAAAACAGATGGTAAAATAAACATCATTCTAGAGAAATAATGTCATTTGCATCATATCAAGCTAACATGGTAATAATTTTTTTTCTTAAGATAATGAATTAAAATTTTTATATTTATCTTTTATAATATTTATTAATCTTGAGAGCAAGAGCAAGCTGGTGAAAAAGAACATTCATGGGATGATGTCTTTTCAGCTTTAAATCAAAGAACTAAGCAGTCTGACATTTTCGCAAACAAGTCTAAAAAGTGATTGTATGTATTTTTATTTGTATAACTTAAATATTATTCAACATTCAAATAAATTTATTATTGCATGTATTTTATTCGTAGAAAAATTATAAAAGGAAAATGATTTTAAAATATAGAACTAATTAGAAAAATCATCTTTCATTTGATGGAGTAGCTTAGTGTGTGGCTTCAAGAGGAGTTATAAAGGATAGGATATATGGTACGCCTCGTATGCTAAAATCTATAGTTAATACAAGCTCTTCATCACATTCATACTCAATAGAATCGTTCATTTTATTGGGCATTGCAAAATAAGATAAAGAAAAAAAATAAAAAGATAAAAAAAAGATGATTTTATTTTTTAAATGAAAGGGCAGATGGATTCTATGAAAGAATATTTTATGAACAATTTTGGATACTATCGTGAGACATCAAATATTGACTAAAATATGCTAGCACCTATAGCCCCACCAATGTTGTCACTTATGACTTCTCAGATAATAACACTTATAGGTCCCATATCTCCATCAATTTATCGACTTATATCTCAATCACTATATCCTGATTCATCTTACGTCAATACACAATATCATGATTCATTTCTCCAACAAGCATCATGATTGTATCTTTTTATTGTATTTTGACTTATTTGCATTATTGCAAATTTAACTATATTTTTACATTAGAAATTTTATTTTTATTCCATTTATTATTGGTGATAAAATCATTTTTAATATTAATTTATGTTGTTTATATATATTCTACAACTTTAAAATATCCATAAATAATTAATTAAAACAATTAAAAGTTATTTGGATAAAAAAATAAATAAATTTAATAAAAATAATATAGTCAGCAACAATATTTTCCATTACTGAATTTTTATAACAACGGATATTAGTTTTTTATACAATGAATTAGTTAGTTGCTTATTATTATATTTTTTAGTAGTGATTTGTAACATTTAAATCAGTGATTTATGTGAAACAAATTTAAATTCCGAATAATTTAGCTGTATCTTTTAGGATTCATTGAATATCTTCTTAACATGCTTAATTGTGATCATGGATTTTAGTCCATGCGTATACTCTAGACATGGGCACTTTGTGTATCATGCTGAATCAGTTCATCCCAGCATGTCGTCGGTACCTGGCAGGGTACCATTTTCTTTCCCCACTGTTATCTTTGCATCAAATCTTGGTGAAATCCCAGCCTGAGAAATAACGATCTCTACTACCCCTTATTGACAATGCGTGAACTTTGGGTTTGGCAATTGAAACTTGGAAGAAAAACCAGACTAGGGTTGACCAAACGGTCGCTGGATCCACATCTTATCTAAGCTCAAGGACACTATTATTGCTGCTTGGAAATGTTGCTGAAGCTTGGTGAAGTTTTTGTGGTTTTGGGATATCCCAATAACAAGAAACAAACACCAGTGAAAATTGTAGGAAGAAGATTTCAGATACTGACAGAGGCTCTACTCTCATTTTTTCTTTTCTCAAATGCCAAAACGGCCCTTTTAAGATATAAGAAGCAAGGATCAAGGGACTGCATTCATGATTGGCATGTGGAGGAACATTTTTCATGTGATTTTGTTTGCTCAAGGATCAATTACAATATAAAAATAAGGCCTGATCAGAAGAGCCAGCCCTTGAATATTGTTTTGATGAACCTAGCCTGGAAAGTGGAAAGTGACAAAGTGCAGGCCACCAGCCCCTTTTACTCAATTTTTAATAAGATAATTTAGAAATGACTATATCTTTCCTGAACAGACGTGTACCAGTAAGCAAATGAGTACATGATCATGCGAATCTGATATTCACAGAATAGACAAGACGAAATAAGATTGTGCTAATCTATAATTTACGTAATAGGAAAGACGAAATCCATAGATGCCCATTTATATATATTTTTGACAGCTAATTGAATCGATCCTCTTACATAAGATTATCTTGGGCCCTTTTCTCTTCAAGGGCTCAGCATGACTCATCAACCTCTACCAATCCTTAACGTTTTGACTATGGAGCGGCAACTCCCCTCCTTCAGTGCCCTTTCAACATTCCTACTCTTCATGACCTTCCTTCTACTTAAAATTTTCAAGGAGCCGAAAACAAATCACAACTCAGGTAGAAATCCTCCTCCTGGACCAAAGGCATTGCGCATCATTGAAAACCTTCACTAGCTGGGGGGTGGACCTTCACTCCTTATTCGCCTCAGAGAGTTGGGCGAGAGGTATGGACCGATCATGCTGCTCCAGGTTGGTGAAGTGCCCACCATTATTATATCATCACCAGAATTAGCACAAGAAGTGATGAAAACCCATGAGAGCTGTTTTGATGAAAGGCCTCCTTTCTTTGCTGGAAATGTCTACTTTTACGGCAATCGAGACCTTATATTTGCACCATACGGAGATTGTTGGAAACAGCTGCGAAAAATTGTCACGATGGAGGTTCTTAGTCCTATACTTGTGCGTACTTTCAGAGCAACAAGGGAAGAAGAGGTTGCGAGTCTTATAAGAACCATTTCTTCCCAGCAAGGATCGGCCATTAACCTCAGTCAGATATTGTTTTCTTTCACATATAGCATAATTTCAAGGATAAGCGTTGGAAGGAATAGCAAAAACCAAAAAGAATTCACAACCATCGTCAAAGATTTCGCAACAATTTCCAAAGAATTGTCCCTAGCAGCAGGAGGTGTCAACGTGGTTGATTTGTATAAAATAACCAACTCTTGAAAATTTAAGTTTTAAAATATAATTTATATTATTTTTAATATATTTTTTAAGTGAAAGTTTTTTAAATTTGAAACTTAGATAGACTCAAATTATTTGTATTTAATTTTTATCAAATAAATGAGGATGGTGAGATTCAAACCCGTGACTGTTTAATCATCAAAATTATAATACCACGTCAAAAAACTATCTTATCTAAAAATTTAAGCTATTAGATAAGGCTATAAGATATGATTTATATTATTTTCTAACATATTTTTTTAAATAAAAACTATTTGAACTTGAAATTTGCACATGCTCAAATCACTAGTGTTTAATTTTTATTAAATAAATAAAAATAATGAGATTTGAACTCATGACTGTTTAATCATTAAAACTCTGATATCATATTAAAAATTTATTTTATTTAAAAAATTAAAATATTAAATAAAATTTTAAAATATAATTTATATTATTTTTTAACAATATATACCCATCCCAGAAACTCCTGACATGTTTAGTTGGAGGAAGTTTGGGCTCGGGAGGGAGCGTAAAAAAGCAAATAAAATTGTTGAAAGGCTGATGAAGGAGCGCAAAGCCAGCAAGAGAGACAAAGAGATTGCTGAAAATGAAGTGGAGGATCTTCTTGATGTTCTCTTAAATCTCCAACTCACTGTAGGCGTGGACCCCCCCTTAACTGATGAATGCGTCAAAGCACTCCTCCTGGTTAGTACGCTGATATTTCTAAGCACAAATCCTCGCATGGCTGTCTTCGCCCCCCCGAAATGAGCACCCACATGAAGTTTCACAAATCAACATCTAGTACTGCAAAATTCAAATTTTGTTTTTTACCAGAAGAGCCAACACATTAACTAATAATTTAATTGGCGTGAGAAAAATACTTTCTTTCTTCACCCTACAGGTTTTTTTTAATTTTTTTATATTTTGTCTTTTTTTATTTTTTCCCCTTCCCTCCTTTTTTCCTTTTTTTTGGGTTTTACGTGTTTTTTTTCTTTTTTTTTTAATATTTTTTAAATTATATTTATTATTTTTTAATATTAAATTAGTTAAAAATTTAGTTTTGTAATTTAAAAACAACTTTATGGATTACTACAATATTTTTCTACATAACTTTTTATAAAAAAATTTAAAAATAATCTTTGTTGATTTTATTTTTTTATATCGAGCTAGTTAAAAATTTTACTTTATAGTTTTTTTTTAAAACACTATGAATTTTTTACAATATTTTTCTATATGGTTTTTGTTTTGCTACATAGTTTTTCTATATGTTTTTTTTTCATAGTTATCTTTATCTATTTTTTTTAATATTAAACTAGTTGAAAATTTAATTTTAACTTTCTCCACATGTTTTTTTTTTATTTTTTATAATTATTTTTATTATTTTTATTTTTTAATATGGAGCTAGTTGGGAATTTTATTTTGTAGTTTTTTATTTAAAATATAGTGAATTGCTATAATATTTTCCATACAGTTTTTTTCTTTTATAATTTTTTTTTCAAAATTTTTTTTTTGATTTTTTTTATATTGAGCTAGTTAATATTTTAGTTTCGTAGTTTTTTTATTTAAAACACTGTTGATTGCTATAATGTTCTCCTACATTATTTTTTTCTAAAATTTTCTTTATTTATTTTATTTTTTAAATATTAAATTAATTAATAATTTAACTTTGTAATTTAAAAAAAAAACATTATAGATTATAATAATTTTTTATATAATTTTTATTTTTATTTTTTTATAAACCTGTGGACACAAAAGCATACTACAAGCTTATGATATTACACAAGCATGGCATCTAGTAATATCTAAGCGAAGAGGATAAATTTAGTCATTATCCAAGAAGAAGAAAATAACAAAGAAAATATTTAAATATAATCAAATCATGAACCGACTAAATTCATCCTATGATCATGTCTACGTGCAGCTATTTATTTGTTCATGAAGAAAAACTCATATTTATGTATATAGTAAATTTCTTATTATATTTAAAAACAAAAGCTGATATATAAAAGTTTTGTCATCAGTGTAGACGGTAAATCTTTAATTATATTTAACTATTTTTTTCATTTTGAATAACACTAGAACAAACCATGTTAATTTTACTTAGCAAGTTGGTTATATTATTATGTTAAACATTAAATTGAAAAAAAAAATTCTAAATAGAGACTAAATCTTGATTTTTTTTAATAACTTGACTACTAAAAATAGTTTCATACTAATTAACGCAAGATTAACTTGTTAATCTTTTTCATTTTTTCTTTTTTAATGGAGGGCCACTCAATATATTGAGATAAGATAATTATGAAGACGTACATATTTAAAATGGATATAAAAGTTATACATACATACATACGTGTGTGTATACACTTTAAATGGTAAGTTAAAACATCAAGACTTTTTCATAGCCATCGATAACTAAATTTGAGAAACGTGGCATCCCTTCTTGAAAGAGATATTTTTTTTTTACATGTGATGTCCGGGCCAGCTTACGCGCACCACGACTAATCCACACGGCTCACTGAACATCCTGCAAGCCCAGTGAACAGGTAAGGTACCGCGGGGTGACAGGCGTGCATGGTGAGGTTCGAACCCCTGATGCAGAGGAGAGGACAAGCCCCGTAGAGATTCTCAGATTGTTCAACTGATTACAAAGGTGCTGGTTTCGAGTTTCGAGTTTCTCCCATTTGGTTCTGGAAAAAGGATATGGCCAGGAGTGGCGTTTGGTATTGCTACTGTTGAGTCGCCGCTAGCAAGATTGTTGTTACATTTTGACTGGAAAATTCCTAATGGAATCAAGCCTGAAGATTTTGACATGAGCGAGATTGTTAGTGCGTCAGTCACAAGTAAAAACGATATTGTATTAATTCCAGTTACATGCTATGATCCTCCCGTCAAGGGTTAAAAAGGTTAATTTGAGCCTTCATTCTATCATGAATAAAGACTCATCTGCTGAGCTCTTGTTCTTGAATTAATTTATTCTCCGTATCATCAGGAATTTCATCGAAAAATGTTTTACATAAATTTTACATTTTTTTTTAAACTGGTTGTTTAGCTACATATATTCTGTGTGGTTGATGAGTAATTTATTAGCACTAATGCTCATGGAGCTCCCTGTATATACTTTTGCTTTCGAGTTCAAAAGGTTCTACTATTTTGGTATTAATTATATCAACCATATAAAATTGATTTTTGTAATTTGAACACACTTTCGTTAGTGAGTGAAAAATATGGCGTTGAACTTAAATAGATTTTTGTAATTTGAAAAATAGTCTGATTTATTGGATCAATTGTTTTATTAAAACAATATTATTATTATTTTTAAATATTTTCTTAGTGTTTGTTGAGATTATTTGACACTGTATTTTAAAAATATTTTAAAAAAAATTTAAATTTTTTTACAGTAAATTAATATATTTTTATTTTTTTTTAAAAAATTATTTTGATGTACTTCTATTAAAAATAATTTTTAAAAGATTTGAAAATGTGCTTTGCTAATTCAACTGAATAACTGGAAATTGATCAAGTAAATTAAGTTTTAATAAATTAATATGTAATATGATTTAACTAAAAATTGAATCAAAATAGGGATTAAATTTTAAAATTTTAATTAAACCCACCGAATTGAGTCCACTTTTACATCTATGATACGAGCATACGTGTCTTAAAAGTCAAAACAACGACATCGTATTATATAGCTAATTTTCATGATTAAAACCTCTCCTAACTTTTTCTATATTTTTTTATCACTGCCACTACTGTAATCTTAATTCATACAAGTCCTCCTCAAATACTTTAACAAAGGCAACGGTTCTCTAGATCACCCCCTTAAAGAAAGAAAAACAAATCTCTATCTCTAATTTTTATCGAGCAAATTGTTTTTTATTTTTGAAATTGACAAAAATCGAAGTCCATAATCTCTCCAGCCCTTCAATAAATAAGTAAATAACTGAAAAAACCCTCACATCTCAAGCATTTTTATCATCATCTCAAGCCTTTTTTCATGATTTAACAAAAAACGAAAAAGAAAATGGCAGTGTCCAATTTGAATCTGACGCCGACCGTGCTTTCATCTTCTTCGTGTCGTTGCTGTTATTGTCATTTTAACCAGAAAAGTGATTGCTCTCTTCTTTGTTTAGGTTTTGTTAAGAAAACAATTTCTGTTTCTAGGGTTTTGAGGAAGCCTGATTTTGAATCTAGCAACAAGTTGATTTTCAATGCCACTACTGATACTCGCATCCTTCACAATGTCGGCGCTACGACGAAGGCCACATCCACCGCCACTGTTGAAATCCCCGTCACTTGTTATCAGGTTACATAAACACACTAACACTCTCTCTTTATATATAGCAGATATTTCATATACTACATATTGAAAATAGCTGAGAAATCATGGTCTCAATAACAATCCAATATTAAATTAGCTGAAGTTATTTTAATCAATTTATTGACTTGTTAATCAGAGAACGACACGGTATTAAATTTTGGGTTTAGTGAGCTCTTAGATCTTGAAAATAACAGAAATGAGAAAGAAGACGGCGTATTAAGTTAGTTGATTTCAGTCTTTCTCTGTAGCGTTTGTTTTGGTGTGTATATATCAAGCAGGAAAGTTGGCGCTGTCTGCTTAGTGGTGCAAATAATGTACGTCTTTGAAGTATTTCTGCCTTCTTTTTATTAGTAGAAAAGATGTATAGCAATGCTTGTGAACATGGGTACAAGAGATGTTTTAGAATTAAGTTTTCGAGTAAATTATAAAGCTGACATTTTGGATGTTTATTTGTGTGTTTTGGAGTGGAGGTTCTTGCTTTTTGCTAGATGGATATTTGGTCAAGATACTTGTATACTTGTTGTGCTGATAAGTACAGAGAATAACATATGTTCGCTACTACCCATATTGATCGAATGCAGTGTAATTACTGTGTTGATAAATTTTCCTGATTTTCCCACCATTTTTCCAACTTTTATTCAAGAATTTTACGTTTGCATATCAATAATAGATTTTTTTAGCCCCATTTCTAGGGTCTAGAGTGTGTTTCCCTCTTCTCCTTGGGCATTTTCTTCAATGCCTTGTTTCAGCTTTTACCTAGTTGATTTGGTTCCTGGTTTATTTTTTTAGTTATTCACGGTCTGCCATTGAATAATTTTGCAGCTTGTTGGTGTTCCTGATAAAGCAGAGAAAGATGAGATTGTTAGGTCAGTGATGCAATTGAAAAATGCTGAAGTAGAAGAGGGTTACACCATGGATGCTGTTATGTCTCGGCAGGTGGAGACTCAAGATTGAAACTTGTAGTTTTTCTGACTTTGCAAAAAAATGTTATGGCATGGAAAGAAAATTTTGGATTTTGTATTATCTTATATGCTGTTTTGATCCCAGGATCTTCTAATGGATGTAAGGGATAAGCTTCTTTTTGAACCAGAATATGCCGGGAATGTGAGGGACAAGATCCCTCCTAAATCCTCTCTACATATTCCATTGGCTTGGTTGCCTGGTGCTCTTTGCCTACTTCAAGAGGTATGAGTCAGTAATGTCTTACTTAAATCCTTTCTAGTAATTATTCCGGATTCCATGAGCTTGTAGTTCTTATGTGAGGGTTGTCTTCAAGCAGAAAACAGATTGCCATTTTTCATAGACTTTCCATTCACTAATAGTTGCACTTGTTTCTCTTCATCATTTTCTGCTGCATGTTGTCATCCTTTGAACAATTGGTGTCTTTTTGTTGGCAGTGGTTGAATTTGGAAGATTTTCTAGCAGAAGGATTTGTTCTTAAGCTAACATTGTGGGATCTTCATTTATCTGATACAGGTTGGAGAAGAGAAGTTGGTGCTGGATATTGGCCAAGCAGCGCTCCAGCATCCAGATGCCAAGCCATATGTTCATGATGTGCTTCTATCCATGGCATTGGCCGAGGTAAGGAAATCAATGAGGGGGTCAAATTAGAGTAATTTTGTAGTAGCAGGCTTGTTATGCCCCCTTTTCTTATCATGCACCTTTCTTGAAGTGTGCAATTGCAAAGATTGGTTTTGAGAGGAACAAAGTTTCATTTGGATTTGAAGCTCTTGCTCGTGCTCAGTGTCTTCTGAGGAGTAAAATCTCACTTGGCAAGATGGCATTGCTATCTCAGGTAATTGTGATTCAGTGGCTCTTTCCCCCTCTGCCATTTAAGGATCCATATGATGATTTCTTTTTATCATTTCTGCTGAATATGGTACCTCCTATTGCTTGTGCCTGAGATTGTGCTTGCAATCAAGTCAATCTGAATTTTCTCATTCTTCATGAAGCAGAGCAAGTAAATATTTACACGTGAAAAGAAGTTTTAGAAGGACACGTTACAACACATGATAGTGCTTGAAATTTCACAAAGTGCATCAGACACAACTTTTATTTCCCACATTACTCATGTTCTGTTTGTTTCCACATACACTGTCTGATGTAAACTTGTTGCATTTTGTTTTTAGATAGAAGAATCCCTGGAGGAGCTTGCACCTGCTTGCACATTGGAATTATTAGGCATGCCTCACTCTCCTGAAAATGCAGAACGGAGACGAGGAGCAATTTCAGCCTTGCGAGAATTGCTCAGGCAGGGCCTTGATTTGGAAACATCATGCAGAGTCCAAGACTGGCCATGTTTTCTGAGCCAAGCACTTAACAGACTCATGGCTACAGAAATAGTGGATCTTCTTCCTTGGGATGATTTAGTCCTCATTCGCAAGAATAAGAAATCACTTGAGTCACAGAATCAAAGGGTTGTGATTGATTTCAATTGTTGTTACGTGGCACTTTTAGCTCATATTGCTCTTGGTTTTTCTAGCAAGCAAACAGAATTGGTATAAATACTAAATTGCACCATTTATTGTGGTCAAACAGCTGTGGGTTCTGTCTTGCTTATCTCAATTTTTCTGCTGTTTGCTAGATCAACAAAGCAAAAACTATATGTGAGTGTTTGATAGCATCGGAGAGTATTGATCTAAAATTTGAAGAAGCTTTCTGCTTGTTTCTGCTTGGACAGGTGTTTTTTTGAGCTCCCTTTTTTCTCAGATACAGTTCCATTAGCATGTTTGGATTGCATATCCTGGTTTTTACTGGTCAATTTATATCCATACTCCTTTTCTGATCCCCAGTCCAATGCCTTTCTCTCTGGCAGTTCTTTTTTTAACTCTTTGGGAACTGTTCATCTTTGATTTTCAGGGCAATCAAGACCAGGCAGTTGAAAAGCTTCAGCAGCTACAATCAAATTCAAATCCTGCTGCACAGAATTTAGTCTCAGGAAAGGAGATAAAAGATGTCTCTGGTGTAAAACCATCATTGGTATGCCTTTTTATTCTGGCCTTGTGAGTTGAACATCACGACATGCATCTGAAAAAACAAGTGGAGAGCAGGGTTAGGAAGACTCCAAGTGAAGTATAGACTTAGGCGTCGTCATATTTTTACTGCTATGGGCCTTACTTATTTGAAATCAATTTATTGGATGTTAAGATGGTATGGTATTTTTTACCATCTATATTTGCTCATGCTCTGGTTGCCCAATGATAGAGTGGAGAAGAGGGCTTTTGAGTCCCTCATTCACAATGGCCTTCCTGTGCTATATGGGATATTGAGCACCTCCAACCCAATAGCATATGCTTTAACACGGTATCACAGCTTGCCTATTATGTTCTGCTTTATTATTATTGTTGTTGTTGCCCTACATGCTGCTCTTTTAAATAAGCACCATCTTCTAATTTATTCTATTCATGTTGTTTACATTCAGGAAATTTCTCAATGACCTGACATTGGGCACATATGAGATTTATTGTATCCTCATGTAGTGCCCCTCTCCATGTAACAATGTTGAAGCTTTTAGGTTGGATGTTCTTATATCATATTAGACACACTTTGGTTGTGCTTCAGCCTCTACAATATATGCCTGTTGTCTTTTTGTTATTTTGGCTGCGTAGTGGCCGATTAAGTCTGTTCGTGCTGCACTTATGCATGGGAGGAGGGGTTATTAGAGGACAAGTTACATGGGGTGAGGAAGGGGCCTTAATGTCAGCTCCTGAGTTAATGAGCCTCTTCCAGCAGCGTAAACTTTTATTTTGGATGCTGAACAATTTAGTTGCTAATGTTTCATCATGAAGTTGCTTGTTCTAGTAAAAGTTTCTTTCACTGTGATTGAACTAGATACATGCAAGGTCACTTTCAGTATCCACACAATCTTGTTGAATAGATCCTGCTTGATTTTTCTTCCACTGATGGTCGTTTCCAAACTAGAATGAGTATTGATGAATAAATTCAGGGAGAGTACAGTGTCAAGCAAAGTTTATTTATTAAAGTCCCTATTAGTCGGCCATGTTATCCTTTTTATGTTTATCTTCATGATAGAAAATCCCACTATTGAAGACATTTCTCTTGCATGTTCACTCTCTTTGTGGTCTTTCCCCTTCATGGTTTCAGGGCAAGTGACATGATTTGTTAAGTTCATGCTCTAGACGATTCTTAAGTGTTGATACTTTCTCATGTCAGAATGCCTGCTGAACTTTGCCAGGAAACATGGCTGAAGGATTCTGTGCTTCTTGTCTTTTCGGATACGAGAGACTGCTCTCCTTCTTTGGTGAGAATCATATCTATGAACCATAAAAAGAATGATAATCTCTAGCATTAGCAGGAACTTCTGTTACAAATTTATGTTTCTACAGGTGAATTTTTTTGGTGGTGAAAAGAGAGTTGTTGGAAGCAAGAAAAGTAGAGTACGTGCACAAGCCACTCCTACTATGTCCCATCGACCACTGTCTGATATTGCTATGAAACGAATGGATTCTGGGGAATCACGTCCATATATGAACTCTTCCCAACATTTCAGGTCTGCTGTAAAGCAGTTGTCTCCAACTGATTTGCAAAGCTCATTGATCTTGACCGACAATGGTAGTGGAAGCAACAGTAACGAGCCATCAGTTCAATTGAAGAGAGAGATTGGTTCTCACAATAGAAGAACTTGGGAAAGTTGGTTACAACATGCAGATGTAGTTAGAAAGATAAGTTTTGTTGCGGTATTGGGGTGCATTGTGTTTATTACTTTTAAAATGTCTGGCATGGGTTTAAGAAGGATAAGAGTTGCATCTAATCTGATATCTGATAGAACTAGTATTGGCACAAGTTCCCTTGCCTGGAAAACAGATTCTTCTCTTGATCGCAATGTTCACCCTGTTTATATTAGAGGAAGTGGTATCACTGGAAGAATGAGAAAGCTGTTGTCCCTGCTTAAAATGCAGTATGGAAACCAGCTCGATGCTAAAAAATTGCAAAGTTCAAGGCTTGCTGCCAGTATATCACCTTCTATGGAAACTGTATCTAGGAAGCAAATGCCTGTGGAAGAAGCTGAAGCTCTTGTTTATCATTGGCAGGCAATTAAAGCTGAAGCTCTAGGTCCTTGGTACCAAGTTCACAGCCTCTCTGAAGTCCTTGACGAGTCCATGCTTGCCCAGGTAAAATATATTTGTTGTGATAAGATATTCGACCATTGAGCTGCCAATCTAATGATCTTGTAAAGTTGAACAAGTGACTTTGAAGATGCAATGAATTTTTTGGTTCATCGGATTACAGTGAGTTAGCCAAACATAAATGACAATTTAAATCGTGAAAATATAATTCACTTGTTCTGTAAGAGTCTAATTAATCAACTTATACACTTTTGTGGTGGATTGTGATATGGATATTCGATTGTGATATGGATATTCTATTACATTCTTGTGGTCCAAATCACATATTTCAAATTTGGTTTGAGCATTAATTTCAGTGCAGAATGAAAACTAATGAAATTTAGCCATTGTTCTTGGATACACACACACACACACACACATATATATTTTAGGATTCTGGGGATATCATTTGCAAAACAGTTTATTGATGAGTTTGGGAAAATCTAGTTTGGATTTAATGAATCAGGCCAGTAATAACTTTTCTTAGTTCAAATGACATTCTTACAGCCCCTGTATATTTTTATGTGCATTAATGGATGGAAATACATTTTAACAACAAATTATCAAATTCTGTTCCTTTCTAAAGATTGAAAGTGTTGTGATTGCTTGCTTGGTTGCATTTTTTATTCACAGTGGCAAGATTTAGCTGAAGCAGCGAAAGCACAGTCTTGTTATTGGAGATTTGTTTTGCTGCAACTGTCCATCCTGCGAGCTGAGATTTTCTCAGATGGATATGGCCTGGAGATTGCTGAAATTGAAGTTCTTCTTGAGGAAGCAGCAGAGCTTGTTGATGAATCTCACCAGAAAAACCCAAACTATTACAGGTCAGTATATCCAGATGTTTTATTGTTACTATATTATTTGTTTCATCAAACCTTGTCCCACATCAGCTGTTGTGAAGTGCTTACGAATCACAACTTTGATGAATTGACATTCTCATAAAAATATAACAACAAAAAAAATAATAGTAAAGAGCATGCAGCTCAACAATTGGTCGTTAATGAATCTGGATTCCGAGGTGGTTCCATCAGTATTGTTTCTAATTCAAAACCTGAATCCAGAAGCGGATTGTTCTGATAATTTCTGTTTTATACATGTGTCTCTGATGTATTGCAGCACCTATAAAACCCTTTATGTTCTAAAAAGGCAAGATGATGGTTCATGGAGGTTCTGCGAAAGTGATATTCAAACATCATCTTGATATCTAGCCAGGTTGTGGAAAGCATGAGCTGACAATAATTTACCAGTGTTCTAACCTATTTTCTCCAATCATCTACCTTTTAACTCGTGGAGGATGTCTGCAAAATTGCAAATGAATAGGGTGGCAATAACATTTTAAATAGAGTGCGTCAAACAGCATTGGGAGTGGAATAGTTGTACCGGATGCTTTGATAGGAAATTAAATTAATTTTTTTACATAGTTCCATTTTTCCAACATAGTAGAGCTCCGGCAGTATCCTTAACCTCCTTGAGAAATTACTTTCAAAATTTATTTTTCACATCAATCTAAAAATAAAAAATAAAAAAATTGAAGTTAAAAGAAGTTCAATTTTTTTCAAAAAGCAGTCTGAAACTGGCATTTGAAAAGGGTAATTTGGGGATTTTAAAGGGTTGAAAGCATTTTGCCATGTTGAGAAAGTTGAGCTCGCATGACATGAGCTCTTTATCCAAAAAGCTGCTCTATGAATCCTGTGGGGTTAGTTAACTAAGTTTTAGGCCTGTATTTTAAAGATTACTGATTTTAGGATTGTTAAAAATTTATATGATTATTAATTTTAATATTTATAAAATTAATCAAAGTATATGTAAATTGATATATTGTTAACTAAATTAATGCTCTAGGTATCATAATTTTGAAAGTATATATAATTTGAATATTGATAGTCTTGGCGACTAACCAGGAAAAAGATAAAGTTAGTCATGGTGAAGGAAAGCTATAGAAGTGCAGTAGAAATAGTTATTTTCTTTTTCTCAAGAGGATTTTGTAATATAAAATGCTAAAGCAAATTTAGTATGAGAAAGTAGAAAAGGAGAGGCAAAATAATAATAATTATCCATAGGTTGTATGGTAGTTAAAACCAACAATATAATTTGCATTTACATCTTGTTACTGGGCGTATCAACCATGTTATACCAAAAAAAAAAAAAAAAACTTGTCCTCATCATTACTATTCAAACCATGTAAGCTTGCAAGAACATAAAAATTCTTACAAAATATCAAAATATTTTCATGTAAACACACGGAACAAGGAATTCTATCTCATGTTAGCTTGCAAGGAAAAAAAAATAGTTAAAATTAAACAATTAAAACTCTCTAAAAACACCTCGTATTTGCATTAAATTAACCATGCACTAACTATTAAAATGGAATAAAATCCCAGACAATTATTTTTTGTGTGTGGTTTAACGATAAGGGTATTTTTGAAGTAGTTTGCGTCTACCAACTGGTCTGTGTAAATTAAGTATTTTTTAAGTAATTTTGAAAGTGGCGTCTCCATACCAATTTTACTATGTATATAAAAGAATTTAATATTTTTTTTATAAATATTAATCCTAAGATTTTAACTCGTGAACTTTTAATCACTATGCAAATTCTTTGAGGTTAATCTTAAATAATAATTAAAAGTAATTGGATTTTATGGATGCGGTAAAAATATTTTTAATTCAAAATATATTAAAATAATTTTTTAATTACTTTTTTAACATAGAAATAAAATAATTCTAAATAAAATAAAATAAGAGCATCGTGACCAACTTTCCTTATTTGCTTTCCAACTTTCTTTCTGTCAGCGAAGCCTCTTCTTTCTTCAAGGAGAAAAATAATTAGATGGCTCGTCAAGCAGTCGCGAAACTACTCGGCTCGATCGCATCACGCAAGCCTTCCTCTACCACCTCTCTCCTCAACCTCTCGCCGTCCCCGGCGGCTCAGACTCGCCATTATGCAGCGGCTCCGCCACCACCTCCGGCGGTTTTCGTCGACAAAAACACTCGCGTGATTTGCCAAGGCATCACTGGAAAAAACGGCACTTTCCACACCGAACAAGCCATCGAATTCGGCACTAAAATGGTATAACAATTTTCATTTTTGTTAATTTTTATGTTTCCTAAAAAAATTCAAAATTTGTTAGGGTGTTATTCTTAAAGTGCGGTTAGTTTGATTGTTCGCTGAAGTAGGTAGGAGGTGTGACGCCGAAGAAGGGAGGGACGGAACACTTAGGGCTTCCAGTTTTCAACACAGTGGCCGAAGCAAAGGCTGAAACAAGGGCTAATGCTTCGGTTATCTATGTTCCCCCGCCATTTGCTGCCGCAGCGATTATGGAGGCAATGGAAGCTGAGTTGAATCTTGTTGTGTGCATTACTGAAGGAATCCCTCAACATGATATGGTAAAATTTATTCTTCTTTTTCTTAAATGTTGTCTATTTTTAAAATTGATTAAATTTGGAAGTGGAATTGCATTATGTTCAGTGGTATGATATTATTTGTCATTTGATATTTTGGTATTGTTAGTTTTATTAATGGTTTCCTGATGAATTAAATTTTGGTAAATATACAGCCTTGTGGTTGGAGTTCCAATCGACATTTAGTTGATTACTGGCTGGTTCGGTTATTATGTTTGCTTTGTTTTTTCTTTGTTCTTCTGAAAGTGATTTTGAGATGATGTTTATTAATTTCAGGTTCGTGTGAAGGCTGCTCTGAACAGGCAAACTAAAACTCGGTTGATTGGGCCAAACTGTCCTGGAATTATTAAACCGGGAGAATGTAAAATAGGTATAATGCCTGGCTACATCCATAAACCTGGTCGTATTGGAATAGTTTCTCGATCTGGAACTTTGACCTATGAAGCGGTAAGGCCTAATTTGATCTGCTGATAATGTGTTGATAAGATGCTATTGAATTGATTGTTTGAAGAGCAGCAAGGCCTAATTTTACTGTTAAAAAAGGTCTCTCTCTCTCTGTGTCCCCAGGTAAGCTTTGAAATACACAAATTGCTTCCTTGAATATGCAAGGAAAAGTAGAGTTTTATATGTCCATCTGCTTCATGCTTTAATAGATATCTTTGACTGTTTTGTGACTTTAGCAGGAGGGTTTTTTTTTTTTTTTACATAATTTATTTGTTTTCAGCCTTATGGGTGCAATATTTTTTTTATTTACTTTTCAGGTTTTCCAAACCACTGCTGTTGGCCTTGGACAATCCACTTGTGTTGGTATAGGAGGAGATCCATTCAATGGAACAAGCTTTGTTGATTGCATAGAGAAGTTTCTTGTAGATCCTCAAACAGAAGGTAAATTGCTCTCAGAAATATGTACGTGCCTGTTTTAATTATTTGTTGCTAGGAATTTTCACACGTAAAGAAACATACACAAACTCATGTATGTTCAATGTTCGTATCAACTTTGTCATTGAGTATGCTTTACTATTGATGGTTTAGACTTAGTTCTTTCAGAGCTGAAGATACATGCATCCATCTCAGTATGCATTTTCTCTATCTCCCCTGTTTCTGTGAAGCTTTTTCTCATTACCCATGTCTCTAGGAGCTGTTTGTGTGCAGAGAGACCTGAAGCACATGGTCTGGATGAGTAACAATTTAGAAAATGGTTAACCTTTCTGATGCACTACATGGATACCTGAAATTGTCCATTTTGTCAGTGTTTGTGGCTTCAAATTCTTACATAGAGTATTAGGATAAAATTATATGGTAGCTGTATTTTGCCTTTTGTTTTCTTAGAAGATTGGGTTATTTGATAAATGATTTTCTCCAAAACCACCTTTCATTTTACTTGATCTAGACATTTTTTTGGATGGGGGTGGTTAATAAATATTTTCTTCACTTCTTTTTTTTTTTTTTCATTGTATTGCTCTGTTTTTCCTTTATTTCTGTTGATATCAATAGATGTTCCTGAAAGAATTGCAGTAGATATTTGACAAACAGGATACACATGTGAACTATAATTGCATTATGCATTTCAGGTATCATTCTTATAGGGGAGATAGGTGGAACTGCAGAAGAGGATGCTGCTGCATTAATAAAGGTAATATAGTCAATTTCATAATTGGTTTACAGTAAATCCTGGTAAATTATGGGTCGGAAATTTTTTTTAAGTATTGGTGTGAATATGGGATCTACTGGGGGCGTGAAATGCTATGAGTTCTTCTATGTGGCTGACTTAAATTTAATATATAAATGAGCTTTCAGATTTACTATTCTCAGTATGTCTATTGTCATTTATGCACTTTTGGTGGATGCTCTAAACACAGATTCTTATGGGTGCTTAGACTTGAGTTTTCTGGTCTGTAATTTAATGGCTGCCGTTCTTTAAAGAATTTTATTATTATTATTATTTTTACTACAGCAAAACCTCAGTTCTGTTAAGGGGGAGGAGAGACAAATCTCTTAGTGTTGTTTTGTTTTGAAAGAACTGAGTTAGAACAAATCTAATGGCCGAGATATTGTTTCAGTCCTCATTCTTTGTTTGATGATTTGATTGTCACTTGCTTCCTTTTAGTTTGATTTCATATGTGTCTTTTATTTCATTTGGGTTGTTGATAATGTGTTTTAGAGAGTGCTAGTAATGTGTGTAAGTAATCTTTAAATCAAGGTTACAATAGTTAACAATTCAGTTTCTGTTCAAATGTGCTTGTGTTGTCTCTTTGAAGTTTTTGGCAGCTTTAATTTCACAAAACCTCATTGGAGGTTTGCTTCATCATCTGAAAAAAAAAAAATTGAGGATATTGGATATGTCAGCGTTTGATTAAAAATTGTAGGGTATTAAGATGTTATTTCTTTGTCTCTTGTTTCTCATGAGATTATTGCTGCATTATTGTTGTCATTGCTGGAGCATTTCTTTGTTTCTGTTTATATGTGATCAAATGAATCCATTCTAACAGGAAAGTGGAACTGAGAAGCCTGTCGTGGCCTTCATTGCTGGACTAACTGCACCACCAGGCCGTCGTATGGGACATGCTGGAGGTATATTGTTTTTGGTTGTGCACTTTATGTAATTTTGTGCTCTTTTTTTTTTTTTTTGTGTGTGTGTGTGTGTGTGTGTGTGTGCATGCATGCATGTGGATATGCTCATTCATATAGAATGAAGTAGGAGCAGGGCAGCCTAAAATATCCAAGATAAATGGCTCATCTTGCTGGGGATGGAAGGACCATGTAAATTTTAAATGAAAGAAATTTTGGTGGAGGAGGGTGGGTGAGTGCTGAGTGGAATGTTAAGTGTTTACTTGTGTGTGGAATCAAATTAGAAATACAGATTCTCTGCAAATTGAGTGTGGGGTGAATGAAAAGTGGCATTGGCAACTATATCGATAGAAGGAAATCAGGATTTTGGCTTTGGGGTGGAGGGTGCTTGCATAGATGACTTTCAAGTAACACAGAAATACTCTGCATGTTAATTATCTTTATGGTATCAAGCCTTTGTTTCGGTTAAGGTGGTCTGAAATCAGCCTTGAATCTACTAGTCAAGCATGTTTTTGTCCCCATACCTTCTGGGAGAAAATGTATCCCCAGTGTCATCCACATCAACCCTAGAACCCAAGGCGATTATTCACTGTAAGTTTTCAAATTTCTGGGACTGCCCTACATGACTTGTGAGCGCTAAGTCCAGCTCAAACACCTTGATTATTACTATTGTATTTTGAACGAGTTAAATTTCCAGTATGGTGCATGAGCTCAACATTATTGTGCTTCTGAAATCACGGCTTCCTGGCTGTATGCTGCTATGGTTTAGTAGCTTGACAATATTTCTAGATTGTTTTTCTATGAGTTTCGTACCCATGTGTCCTTGTATTGACTACCCTCACTATATGTGGTCGTGTTGCTGTAGAATTTAACAATCCTTGAGAGCGATATAGGAATCCCTGAAATGTCTTCAAGGTGTTAAAACATCTTTATGTTTGGTCTCTTTTTGTGCAGCTATTGTCTCAGGTGGAAAAGGGACTGCGCAAGACAAAATCAAGACCCTCAGGGAAGCTGGAGTTACTGTTGTAGAGTCCCCTGCAAAAATTGGTGTTGCAATGCTTGATGTTTTTAAGCAGAGGGGTCTCGCAAATTAATTTGGACAAGTTAAGTTTGTTGTCTCCTTTTAAAGAAGTAAATGCTCTAATTAAATTCTTGATAATCCGGTGCAACCAAAAATGGAAAAATCTTGATAGTTTCCTTCTTTCTCTCAGCCAAACCCACGCAGGTTTATAATGAATAAAGGAAGATTTTTGTTCCAACCTTCGATAAATATAATTGTATGTTATTACTTCTTGAAGTTTATGTGCATTCATTTCCCTCTCCCATAGAAATCTGCAAAAGTTTTGCCTGTTATTGGTTGAACTGGCTTTTTTGCTTATCCCTTGGCGTCGTTTTGCTTACAAAGGCTAGCATAGAGTTTTGGACCCAGATTTAACCAACAGTGTACCACCCCATCTGTTTTGATTTACAACATCAATATTTTCTTCTAATTTTAATTTAGGTTTTTGGATTAGGATTTTTTTATTTATTAAGATCATATTCTTACTGTTGCTAAAAATGTTATTATTCCAAGCTCATCCATGCAAATCTTGTACCCAATTCTTGTTAGATTTGAAAATTTGTAATTTAAAAAAAAAATTGTGTTCTTGACTCAAGCTTTAAAATAACTTTTTATTTTGAAATATTGTTTGCAAGATTAAAATATTGTTTAGGTGTTTTTTTAGAATAATCTGGTAGGGTAGAAAGACTGAAGGAGTTGTAAATCATACAATAGAATTTTACATATCATTCTTTCATTCACATAGACCTTATCCTTCTTGTGTAAATTAATAGAAATCTTCTTCTCATATGAACTTGCTCATCTATCATTAGTTGTGGAGCCTGGCCTTCATACACGCTATATCATCATTACTTTCTTTCTAGCTTTTTACATGTTACCTGCACAGTTATCATTTTTCTTATTAGGTAAGTACTTACTGCAAATTTTACATATACTAACATTATAATGTATGAGGATGGTTGTGAAACCTATGCCTTTCCATTTCTTGCTAATACTTCCTTATCCTCAGAACACTTGCTATTTATACTAGAATTAATCCATCCACATAGTAATCAATCATATTTCTTGAGAGATTTTGGAGAGTTGAGGTTTCTCATACTATTTCTACTATTTAATATTATTGAATGGGTCTTTTCAATGTCGTTCTTGTTTTTTTATCTTTGTAAATAGTAGAAAGTCTTTCAATTTCCTCCAAAATCTCAAATAGAATGATTGATTTAGAACTTATTAAGACACTCATTTGATACTGCCTTGACAAATAAAAACCATTGCTTTATTAATGTTTTCAACTACTAATGCATGAATTTGATGCGAAAGAAGCTCATGCGAAATTGACATGACGGATAGCAGGCAACTAAGCTAGTTAATTCCCAAAAACCCTCGAAATAAAAGCACGATTTGTAGCCCTAGGGAAATATTAAATGCAGTATAAATCTATTAAAAAAAATTGCCATTCATTTATTTTTGGGTAAGGGGGATTGAAAGTAGATTGATGAAAAAGAAAAAAGGACATTAAATATGAGAGGCGTGTTAAAAATACATTTAGGTGCATAAATTTTAAAAATAACATAAATTAGAAAATTAAGATCTTTTCAAAAATTAGTTTTGGTATGAAAAATTTTTATAATATTTTTTAACTTCTAATTAGAGAGATAAGAAAATGGGGGGGGGGTCATCATTGCTCAAACCATTTTTAACCATTAAAATAAAGTATTTTTGGGTGTCCACAAGCTTTATAAGATAAAAATGGCTTGATGGTGATTGTTTAGAATATCAATATTGATTGAAAAAACAGATCTAAGCTAAGAAAAATAAATCTAATCTGGGTTTGGTTTCATGTTTTTTAAGTTAATATATTGGTTTATAAGTGTTTTGATGGTGTTTGTAAGGTTTTTTTACGTTTTAAAAATAACTTAAATATTGAGTTTTTTAAATAAAAAAATCTTGTTTTAATTTTTTAGGTGTCGTTATTGGGTGATCAGAATTTAGATTCGCAAATGACATGTCACTCATATTTATTTTTTCTTTCTCTTAAAAAAAGATGGCCACCTCTTTAAAATATAAAAAATAAATTTAAATTCAAATGTGTGAGTCTAAGCTCAGAGGTCTATCAATGTATTTAGGTATTTTTTCAGCATATTAAAAAAAATGATAGCAATATTGAAATATTTTTTTTATATATAAAAAAGAAATTGATCCATCGTGTAATATAACTAAGTGACATCAATATAGTAAATCTTTATGTTTAGAGAGGTTTTTTCTTTTCTTTTCTTGGTTGCTTTCACGTTCTTTATGAGAGAATAATAAAAACTTACAATAGTACTTTCCAATTTCATGGAGTACTTCGAAATCTAATCCGGGATCATCAATCCATTGTTTGTCGAATTCAGCTCATCGTCTCGAATCGATCGTATCATGTTCACTCTTCTTGTATTCATGCAACCAGAATCTATCACTAAATCCAGAGTAAGTAATTTAGAAGAAAACAGGATATTTTTAAGAAAATCCGAACATGTCAAGATTCATGGCCCTAGCATGGATCATCACTTACTAGATCAAATTATTGGACCTGTTTTTATGTCAAGAATTCAACAATGAAGACTGTTAATTTTCTTCAATCTCCAGTTCTGAGCTTGCTGTACACTTCAGCTTTTTTTATCATGATTTTATTTACACAATGCCTTTGGGACAGTCATCAATAAATCTAATGCCACCTTAATTTTAAGAAGATTGTCTCATTTATTTTATTTTTTTATTAACATGCTTTTTGAAATCAGCTTACATGTGATTCAATTAATTTTATAAATTTTAAAATTAAAAACTATATAAATCTTAAATTACCCTAAAATTTATAGATTAAGTCAAGATTCTCTCAGGTCCAACTCGTCTTAGCACAAAGAATTCTCTCAGTAATTAACCTGGGCTGGATGGTCATGAGCTCAGGAGTGTTTCTTCAAGCAAAAGTTCTTGTTTTTCAAGAACAAACGCTTAACTGAATTAATTTCTTTTGAAAATTTACAATGAAACAGGCTAATCTTGAAAAATTATTAGTTCCTTGCATTAGTTTTACATGCACACATATGATAAAAGTTGAAAACTATTAATTTGCATATATTATAGGCTCCGATCCTTTATTACATACTCATTGCAAAAACAAATTTTGAAATTAGGGTGATGATTTTCTTATTATATGATGATGGATTAAAGAATTATTTTATTATATAAGGACATATTAATTTATTAATCCTATAAAATACCAAGAATTACATTTAAAAATAATATTTTATTTTTCAAATAAAAGGGTCTTATTATTTTGGGCTTCAATAACAATTGAAGGAAGGATATGTTTAATAAACTAAAATATGAGTTAAGCGATTGCTATATAGTCTTCAAAACCAATAGGACTAGTTTGTTTGTTCTTCATAAATATAGGGACTAAGGTATAATTTTATATTTTCTTTTCCATCTCAACTATGAAAAGCTAGTTATGGGTTTTTTCTGTACAAGGCCATCCACTCACTAACCCTTTAATAATTTATTTATTTTTCTTTTTTAATCCTATTCCAATTTCTAGCCAATAAGATGCCAAATTCCCAACTAAAGACTAGTCTTGAATCTTGATCTCTCTGCCCTTTTGATTGATCAAAGTATATCCTATCACAAATTGACAAGTCGTCCATCCCATCTCTAATCCTCTTAAAACCATAATTAACCTCTTCTTTAATCACTCTCTCCACGGATTAGGGCTTTAACCCGAGAAAAAAAAAAAAAACCCTTCACAAGTCCATATCTGACGTCACGTCTCCTTGAAACTCCAAAGCTCAAGCTCCACTCTGTCCTCTCTCTCCGTCAGCATGAAACCTTGAAAATGCTAAAACCATAAAAGTCGCAAAACACACTTCAATTTCTCTCAAAAAGACCAAACAATGGAAGTCACCAAAACAGAACCCGTAACGAACAAATCATCGTCATCATCAGTGTCTGTGAAATCAGATCTGATGTCAACTCTTTCACTCAAATCATTCAAACTCAAAACCAAACAACAAGAGCTTCTGATCCGTGTCTCAATCCTCTGTTTGGTCTATGTTTTAGCTTTCATTACTCGTTTGTTTAGTGTCTTACGTTATGAGTCCATGATCCATGAATTTGATCCATATTTTAATTATCGAACTACCCTTTTCTTAACTCAGAAAGGTTTTTATGAATTTTGGAATTGGTTCGATTCCGAGAGTTGGTACCCTCTTGGACGTATCATTGGAGGAACCCTTTATCCTGGATTAATGGTTACTGCAGCCATTATGTACTGGGGTCTCCGATTCTTACGTTTCGCTGTTCATATTCGTGAAGTTTGTGTGTTAACGGCACCATTTTTCGCGTCGAATACTGCACTTGTTGCGTATTTTTTCGGTAAAGAGATATGGGATACTGGTGCTGGGTTGGTTGCTGCTGTATTGATTGCGATTTGTCCTGGTTATATATCGCGATCTGTTGCAGGGTCTTATGATAATGAGGGGGTTGCCATTTTCGCATTGTTGTTGACTTTTTATTTGTTTGTCAAGGCAGTGAATACGGGGTCTTTAGCGTGGGGATTGGCGTCGGCTTTTGGGTATTTTTATATGGTTTCGGCTTGGGGAGGTTATGTTTTTATTATTAATTTGGTTCCACTTTATGTATTGGTGTTGTTGATTACTGGGAGGTATTCGATGAGGTTGTATGTTGCCTATAATTCCATGTATGTGTTGGGAATGTTGCTTGCTATGCAGATTCGGTTTGTTGGGTTTCAACATGTGCAATCTGGGGAGCACATGGCAGCTATGGGCGTGTTCTTCTTGATGCAGGTTTGATGTTTAATCTCTTCTTTTACTTATTACTTCCTGTAATGGATTTGAAATTGAATTGTGTAGTTTGCTTGAATTGCTTGTCTTATGTTTGGTTTCTTATGGACAAGTTTGAGGCGAAGTAACAGAAGTGTTTCTTAAATGCAGTATTACGAATTGACAGACCTTGAATTGATACCGCTGTTGTCTTTCTTAAGTTAAAAAATGACGTTTTGTACGTGTTAAACTTTTGAAATTTGAATATGTTGTTTGTTTTGAAATCATCACATTTTAAACATGTTATTTGTGTTGCTTTAGTCTCTCTATCAGGTCCATTTACTTGATTTTTCCAAATACTCACAAAAACTGCTTAAGTTCGATACTTGTTGAGTCTTCATCTATATTCTTACATGCCTATAACTGCGAATGATATTAAGATAGTTTATACTACCATTACAAGTTATAACTATTTTAGTCAGAGTAGAAAATGCTTATTTTCTTTGGATATGCACTGACCCTGAACTGTTTGTACAGGTGTTTTACTTCTTAGGTTGGGTTCAGCACCTGCTAAGTGACAAAAAGAAGTTTGAAGCCTTTTTGAGGATCACTGTGACATGTGCAGTAGGTGTAGGCGCTATTGCTCTGGGAGTTGGCACAGCATCTGGGTATATTTCACCGTGGACTGGCAGATTTTACTCTCTGTTGGATCCAACATATGCTAAGGATCACATTCCCATCATTGCATCTGTTTCTGAGCATCAGCCAACAGCTTGGTCATCTTTCATGTTTGATTTCCATATCCTGCTTTTCCTTTTCCCTGCTGGTCTGTATTTCTGCTTCAAGAGGCTGTCAGATGCCACAATATTCATAGTTATGTATGGTCTTACAAGCATGTATTTTGCTGGTGTTATGGTGCGGTTAATTCTTGTTGCTACTCCTGCGGTATGCCTCATTAGTGCCATTGCTGTTTCTGCCACAATAAAGAATTTGACTACATTGTTAAGGACTAAGAGCAAGGTTTCCCAAACTGGTTCTACAAAAGGAACAAGCGGTGGGAAGGGTTCTTCTAAGGTGAGTTCCTTACACTTGATTTGGACTGTTTCCTCTCTATTCTTTTGACTATTTATGAAGACAACTGGTAGTATTGTGGCTGAAATGAATCTCTCTATTCTCTTGGTTTGTGTCAACTTCCCTAAAGATGGTGAACGAAATCAAGATTCCAATAAGCTTGTTATATATTTTAGAAAACCAGCTGATCTAAGTAACATTTCTATGCTGCTTCACTTGTGGGATAATGTTTAAAGTTAGTTTTGGCACACCTTTCATTATTATTCAGCCATGCTAAACTCTGCTTTAAGAGTCTGAAAAGGATGTGTTTTACTCATGCTAAGACCTGCTACTGATCTTAAGACAACTCATCCATTTAGTCTGAAAGATTTTTTTGTTAATGACGTTTTCTAAGGAAACTATTGGCTCACATTGCTGTTCTTATCTCTTTGTATTTTGATGATATTAATTACTGTATAGTTAAGAGTTTGGAGTTGTATTTATTTAATAATTTCAATGTTCTTGTCTACTCCTTTACATGGAATAGGTAAGAAAGTAGTTTTTGTTGAGCTGCTTCACAACATTGAATAAATTATGAAGCTCTAATTTCAGTAATGCTGCTATTATTTGGTGTCTGGTTATCACTCCTTCTAGTGCATCTGGACTATTACAACTTTTGAATAATACTCCTATCAAGTGCTATTGCATTGGAGCAAGTTTTCCTTTTGCTTTATTCTGGTTGTTGCTATAAAATAATGCTAGTTGTATTTGATGTGCAAGCAGGCTTTGCCTGATCAGTCCCAGCCTTTTCAAAGAAATGGTGCTATCGCATTGCTTTTTGGTGCATTTTACTTGCTCAGTAGGTATGCTATACATTGTACCTGGGTGACCTCAGAGGCCTACTCGTCTCCCTCAATTGTCTTGGCTGCAAGGGGTGCCCATGGTAACAGGGTCATCTTTGATGATTACCGTGAGGCATACTATTGGCTTCGACAGAATACTCCTCCAGATGCTAAGGTGATGTCGTGGTGGGATTATGGGTATCAAATCACTGCCATGGGGAACAGAACAGTTATTGTTGACAATAATACCTGGAACAATACTCACATTGCTACTGTTGGCCGTGCAATGTCATCTTATGAGGATGAGGCATATGAGATAATGAGATCACTTGATGTGGATTATGTACTAGTCGTCTTTGGTGGTGTTACAGGGTATTCTTCTGATGATATCAACAAGTAAGGCTCTAGTTTATGTTTTTAATTAACGTGATCTACATTTTATAAGATCCCAAATCATTTAACAGTCTATAGTTTGCTTCTAAATAATTTGAATTTGAATAGTTTAGCATATGCCATTGACATTACCTGCCCGTCAGGCAGTGCTGGAGTGGTTTAATGTAATCTTAAATTCAGATGTTGATGCCATTCAGTTGTTGAAGACTGGAGAAGTGGTTTTATGCCATCCTAAATTCATTTGTTTCCCCTTTAAAACCGTAGAGTATATGTAACATTTCTTTTGTTGGACAAATCACCGAAGCTTTCAAATATGATCCTCCTTGGGTATTCTCATTTATGGCTTATGAGCTTCTCTTTGATAACACCAATCTTCTCAAATGCTTGTGGGTAATGTAATTTTTGTGTGTCTAATAAAGCTATTCATTTGCACTAGGTTTTTGTGGATGGTGAGAATTGGAGGTGGAGTATTCCCTGTAATTAAGGAACCTGACTATCTTGTCAATGGGGAATATCGTGTTGACAAGGGTGCAGCTCCCAAGATGTTGAACTGTCTCATGTAAGTTTATGCATCTTAGTCATTTTCTTCTTAAAGAAAATTGCAAGATGAGAACGATGTGAACTCCACAATCGATCTTGTTTTATCTTTAGTATTTGTTATTTTTTTTTATTTTTTTATTTTTGATAATATAACCTGAAACATGGTTCGTTGGAGGTTCTGCCTAGAGAGACTGCAAAAATTGTCAGATATCTTATAGAGTGAGGGTGTGAGGAGTTTGAGGGTTCCTTTCCTCTGTTTGAGGGCATTGCATCCATCATTTAAGATAGGACAAAGAATCTGATTTGAGCGTCACATACCCACACCAAAATCTTAAAGATTTATGATCATATAAGTTTATCTAGATATCTTTCTCATGCAAATGCTATAGTTACATATGGGCTGTCAGGCCAACTAATCTCAATAGTAGAGCCAAAACAGCCTTTCTTTTCTGTGTGAGAACATGCCTTCTAATGAAAGATGTATGTGTCCTACAGATGAGGTGTACATTTGTTTCTCTTATTGCTTCCTATACTTATTTGTTCTGCACTTTTGCTTTCTCTGTGAGCTTGGATTCTATAATATTTGATAAAAATTACTTGCCAATATTTTGGTTTTGAATCTTTTGCTTTTCAAAGTCACGTAAGTTTTCCTCTTCCTCTAAAATCGCATGCCCTAGTCATTTCCAATGTCTTTGGCTATTCCTATGCCTTTCTTGATTATTTTATTGCACTACTTTATCAAGGAAATTTCCTAGCTTTTCACAGGCCTGATTCCCATAAGCAAGGGTCTTTGTTATGGTTGATCTGATATTTTGACCTTTGACATTATAGTGAAACTAAAGAACAATAATTTTCCTCAAGTAAATTTTTGGCATTCCAACATTGAGAAAGTATAAATTCGATGAATTGAAGATCATATATTAATCATGTGTTACCCAGTGTGGTGCAATTTTTGTAGTTTAGAGAAGTTATATATTGTTTATTGATTGTTGGTGAATAGGTACAAGCTATCCTACTATCGATTTGGAGAGCTGGTAACAGAATATGGGAAACCTCCAGGGTAAGTTAAAACATTTCTTGTCTTTTTTTTGGCAAGTTGTTTAGCATTTGCACTTGGGTGGCAATGGGTATTTCTGGAAGGTACTACCACTACCTTGTGATTACTCTGCTTGGACTCGCATTCTTTTGAAATTGATCATACTGGGGGCTTTAGCGCGCATCATTTTTGTTACTTTTTGTAATTGTTCTCTGTTGTGGTAGGTATGATCGAGCAAGGGGGGTTGAAATTGGAAATAAGGACATTAAACTTGAACACTTGGAAGAGGCATTCACGACTTCTAATTGGATTGTTCGTATCTACAAGGTCAAGCCACCAAATAATAGGTGGTGAAATCTCTCATTCCATGTAGGCGAGAAGGAAATTGGTAGTTGGACTGCAATCGAATCTTGAGAGGGAGTGAGAGAGAGAGAGAGTTGGCCATAGAAGTAGAGTACTAGTAAGAGGTTGAGCTTGTAGTATTCAAGGCTTTTTAAATTTTCTGAACCTGAATTTTGGTCTCTGACCAGCCCTTAACCTCATCAATTTCGAACTATTTGTCATGTTATATTGCAGACAGATAAACCATCTTAGATCCTCGACTAGTTAGTATCAAATGTAACATGCTGAATCTTTTGAGCAATTTTTAGATCTTAATTGAATGAAAGATTTTATCACTTCAATTATTATGCACGGCAAGCTATGGGGCGAAAAACATAATCAGCAAGTGAACTAGTTGTATGTTCTGAATGTTGTCAAAGGCATTGTGATTGTGGTAAAACTTCTTTGCTTGTAGACAATGCTGATTTAGAGTTGTATCTATGGAGATGATCTATTGCCTGGACCAGGGTTCAGATTTCAGAACTGTGCAATGGATTCGGTTCTGGATTTTGTTTCCTTCACAATCTCAGACGTGCCATTTTACAGTCTTTTAAAGAAAAACTAAGATGTTTTGATGCTATTTATTTACTTGAAAGTAAATTTTTTTTAAGTGAATTTAAAAAAAAATATTATTTTTTGATGTTTAATGATGTAATGAAAAATAAGTTGGAAAATATTTTTTAGTGTTCGGTTATGTTATGAAAAAAACTGAAAAATAACTTATTAATATTTTATTTTTTTAAGTTGTAATAAACTTTACAAATTCAAAAACTGAATGAGAATAAAATTAAAATATATATAATTTTATAAATACAAATTCAAAAACTGAATGAGAATAAAATTAAAATATATATAATTTTATAAATTACCTTAAATAAAATAAATAATAATTAAAATAATAGAAATCAAATATAAAAAATAAAAAAAATAAAAGATGAAGAATTTAAAATAATAATACTAACATTTCAGAAATTATTTTAAATAAAATAAGTAATAATTAAAAAAAATAAAAAATAAATTTGATAAATAAAAATTTTTAATAAAAAAATAATAAGAAAAGGATAAATAATAATTATAAAAATAAAAACCAAAGTTAATATAAAAATTAAATTTAGAGATAAAAATGAATAATAAATATTCAAAACAAAATATATATAGCAATCAAAAATTTGAGGATCAAATTTAATATAATTAGTAAATAATATGATATTTTTAATTTTTTTATAATTTTTAGAAAGTATTTTCTACCTAAATTTTTCAGGAAAATATTATTTTGGAAACCAAATCAAATTTTTCTTTAACTGTAAAATATTTTTTATTTACCAACTTTTCTAATAACAAACAAATATAAAAAAATTTTAAAAATAATTTTTTAAAAATTACTTTTCAAAAAATAAATATACCCTAGTAAAAAAACCATCGATAAAGGGACTAACGTTCAACTCTTTAAAAAAAGTACTCAATTTTAATGTGATTTAAAAAAAAATAGGGAATGAAGAATAATTTACTCAAGGGTATTTTTATCTTTTTTCAATCCAACGTGAACAAAGTGCAGACATGCAGTTGTAAAGGGCTATTGGTATTTTTATCTTGTTGAACCATTATTAAATATACTCGTTTTAAAAAGAAAAAAAATATTTTCATTGATATTCTTACATATATTTTTAAATTTAATAATTAGTTTATAAAATTTATAAAACTTAACATACTTTTCAAAAACACTAAAAAAATTATTTTTGTTCCTTTAACATATGAGATTTGAAATTTATATGTAATCTTACTTTTAATACTAAATAAAAAAAATTATTTTTTTATTTATATTATATGATATTGAAACAGTCAGGTTTTAACTGATAATATAAGAATAATCTTGTGTGAAGATTGGTGTGCATGAGTGGAATGAAAAAATGAAATGATGATAATAAAATAAATAAATATAAAGGTGGGTTTGGAAAAGGGTGTCTGTAAATGGAATACAAATTATATTACTCTGCCAATCTTTATGGGATTCTGATTTTTGCTGTGTAATAATAATACACACACTAGGCTGTTCTATTTAATTTTAAAAAAAATTATATGGAAAAATAATTAAATATATTTACAGAGAAAAAGTGAGTTCGCAAAATTTTATTTTTTTTATTTACGTGGGGTGTTCGGGTCAGCTTGCGCGCACCACGACTAATCCCCACGGCCCACTGAACATACTGCAAGCCTAGTGAGTAGGTAAGGCACCGCGGGGTGATAGGCGTGCGCGGTAAGATTTGAACCCGGGCGCAGAGAAAGGGAACAAGTTCCTCCCACCGCTGGGCTAGAACCTCGCGCGCAAAACTTGAAATGTTAGGCAAAGGAGAGAGAGAGGGAGGAGGAGGCAGAGGTGTTTTAAAGTGTTTTTTATTTAAAAATATATTAAAATAATATATATATTATTTTTGATAATATAACATTAAAATACCCACAAAACCTAAAAATAATAATTTAAAACTAGAAAAAATCAAAGAATTTCAAAAACATAGTCCAGCTGCACAAACAATTTTTTCTTTTGACTTACTATTGAAGTTTTATTTTGTTAGGAAGAAAATGGTAGGATTGCTTTGTTTGTAGCGTCACCTTTTTTGTTTGTATAATTAGTAGAATAATATTATCCTAAAATATATTAAGGGATAAACTTCAATTTTATCCCTGTAGATTTATTGTTGTTCCAATTCTATATCTATAGTATGAGTTTTTGGGTATTACTCCTGTAGTTTCCAAAAGATTTCATATCATACCCTTTCTTTTTCTTTATAATTTTTAAAATAAGAGGAAGCACCAACCAACTATAGGGACAGATATGAGGTCCAAGAGCTGTTGGGATTAACTGTATGTATGTATCATGATTTTTATATAATTTTTTTAAGAAACATAATCACATTATATTGTTGCTTGGAAAAACAGTGCAAATTATATTTTTAAAAAATTTAAAAATTTATTTCGTTAAAATTTAATATATTTTATATGTTTTCAATTGTTTTAATGTGTTAATATTAAGAATATTTTTTTAAAAATAAAAAAATATTATTAATATGTATTTTAATATAAAAAAATAATCATAATTAAACCAAAGAGGAGTATTTATATTGTGATTGAGATTGTGTGTTTTCTCAAGTGTATTTTATAGCTGTTTGGTTAAATGTCTGGCTTAGAGAAGGGCTCCACTGAAAAATAATTTCATAGCTTTTCGTTATTTTTATCAGCATTTTACACCACTTATCTTTTTAAAAGCTAAAAATATCATCTGTGCAAAGGTTTAATTCAAAGAGTGTGCGGAAATGGTTGGGAGTAGAGGGGAGAAATTAGGTGCTTCTGCAGTGAAAATCTGCTACGTGGCAAAATGATCATGTGGGGTCCCATTTAAAAAAAAAAACATTTTGCATGGCTTTCTCTTTTGTAACGTGAACAATGAGTGTATAGTGAAACTCTGCACTCATTGTTCACGTTACAAAAGTGAACTGAATTCACTAAACTCTTTACGAAAAAGTTGTCAAATGAATAATAATAAAATTTATTTTTATTTTTATTATACTTTATTTAAAAAATTAATATTTAATATTATTTAATAAATTAAAAGAAAATCCCATAATACTATAGTATTTATAAAATTTAATTATAATTCTAATTTTATTCGTAATAATATCTTACCAAAATTTATTGTATGCTCAATGAAAATTGTACTAATTGAATTGTAGATAGTTTAATGAAATAATAAAATAATATTTTATATAAAATATTATTTTTATTTTATATTATGATAAAATTAATTAAATCTACAATATTTAAATTAAAAATTATTAATATTAATATATATCTTTTTTAGTTATTTTATAGCGTCAATTTAAAAAATATTCTTAACTAAACATATTAAATTTGTTTTTGTTTAATTTTAATTTCAATCATAATATTAACCAAATATATATAAATACTAAACTAACCTCAATTAAAAATATTTTTTATAAAATATTTTTTTTAAATTACAGTTATAAAAGCTACTGGAGCCAAGAAATTTATGATTGAAATAATCAACCCCTGGTGCCATTAAAGTTACTTATTATACTTGTTACACTTACACTGTTTTTGATAGAGTTAACCGAGAAATTTATGATTCAAATCATGTTTTAAATTAAATTATAGAACCTAGTTAACTTCAATGAATTGATTCATAACTGGAATGATGTAGTAAAATTTAATTGGATTAATTTTTTAATTTGTTTTAAATAAATTAAATGGCTTCATTTTAATAAAAATAATTAATTTGAATTAATCTATAAACTAATAATTTAGGTCAATTTTCAAGCTATATCTGATAACCATACAAATTACTGATTGCTGTTATTCATAAGAACAAAAGGGTTAATTACCACAATCAATTGCTGATGCATCACTACACCTAGGTCGAGTTCTTTGGAAAGAAGTGCAATTTAGGCTCCAATCGAAGATTTTAACCTCGAATTACAAAACTCAAAACATATTTTTTTGGTTGATAAAATAATTAAGCTAAACAGGAACTTAGCTATATCCTTTCAGGAAAATACTATTTACCTAAAAATAATTAAGATGGTAATTGACGCGACTACAACCAAAATTACAGCTAAGAGCATGCCATCTTCTTATTAATGATTAACTTTTAGCTCTAAAGTCTACAGGAACCGGCTGTCCTTTTAGGGGTGAGATTGAATTAAAACTTGCTTTTCTATTAATAGCGTAGCTGGCATTGCAGCCACATTTGTTTGTCAAAAAATTGGTTTTTTTTTTAATACATTTTCAGATTATTTATAATATTAAAAAATATATTATCTATCATAATACGAAACAAATTCTAAAATACGTTACTGGAATTTCAATGACCTAAAACCAAAACCCCGGTATTTTAAAGAAAGTTTAAACGTACGAGCTTTGAAGTCGAGCCGAATGATTTCTAAGCTTTTTTCTGGCCAACGGAGGAAGGTATGGCGATGATGCTATGTAAGTAACTGCAGATGGGGGATAACGGAGAAGGGATTTATTATAACGCGTAACATCCCTTTCATAGAAGGAAAGAGAAAAGGAGACGAAAAGCAGAGAGGAGAGGGGAAGCGGGGCTCGCTCGATCAATTTCTATACCTCCATTAATGGGGATAAGAGGCGAAAAGGAAACCCTGGCGCCCAAAGTATTATCCTAAAACATCCATAGAACTTGCCAAAATTAGACAAATTGATGCACCACTTCCTCAACGCAACAAACTATATCTAACTCAGGCCTGGAGCTGGAACGCTATAAGAGCATACTGCCTAAAACAAATCATCCTTGCACGCGATCACTCCATCTGCTATTAAGCCTATTATTGACATTTGAATTGAGTTCATCCACTGCTGAATCTGAACCTAATTTTGCTACTGAAGCCTTCAAATCAATGAACCTAAGGAAATGCCTCATTTAGCTAGGACATGATAGAGTGGCTTGGCTTCATTACAAGAAAACAAGGGTATACAAGCAATGATTTTGGCAAGAGAACTATAGCTGATGTATCTAAACCAATGAATCTATTATCCATTTAACTTGATGCACAAAAACACCAAAATAATACAGCCTACTTCGAAGGTATTGTTGTCACGTAATGCTACGTTCATTGATTCAAAAAGGACACAAAAACTAGATGTAGCAGGAAGTAATAGACAACGTGAAAAAGGTTGAAAGGGGCCAATCTAGATGAATGTCTTACAGGATGTGCAATTAAGAAAAAAAATATTATCCTTGTAGAATAAAACCACAATTCAGATACAACGGCATCAAAACTAATCCACATTCACTAATCACATGCACGTGTGTACGCGCAGAAATTAGAAGGAATCCATCAGATTAAAGCTACAAAAGCAGGACTTTTTTTATCCAATCTAACTTTTACTGCTGAGAGGCCCCAGAATATGACCTACAGCATTTGCTAATTGAGATATCCCATATTATTAACCATCCAGATACAAGTGATTGAATCCTAATTGTTTCAAGGAGTTTGCGCTTGAGTACTGCTTCATTGATGTAAAAATCACTTGTGAATTTCTCACACTTCCTCATCAGGTTGTTGGTCTCCCATGGTCTTCTCAACATGAGAGAGTAGCAAGGAATATAGATATGCTAGACATTCAAATGAATACCTGATCTTTATATATATAAAAAAGACATAGCTGAAAGAACAAAATCAAGCTCTTAAATCTCCAAGTCAAACCCACTGCAATGACACCAAACTCTTCAACTAATCCAAAATCTGTAGCATAAGTATCATATTCCTATTATAGTTTGGAGGGCTAAGCAAGAAAGACATGTACTCTGAATGTACACCCCAGTACCTTTCATGTGTTCTGTTCATAGGCAAACATGATAATCCTGCTTGCAATTGAGAGCTCCCAAGAAACCAGAGTCAGAAGCATGCAATTGATTGTTGTGCTCATGCTTGTCATGCCACATTTTAACACCAAGCATCTGTAAATCTCATCAATCCTACCTTCATCTTGACATTTTGTAAGCAAACACGAACGAGAATACAAATGATGAACATAAAAACAAAATAACAAGATCCATACACTACAGAAACCATGCAAGAACACCAAGGCAATTTTAAATACACCATGCAAACATCAAAACTTCAAAATCCTATTTTCTATGTAAGAAACCTATAGCAATATAGGCAAAATAATTCCATCTTCACCAAACAAAATAACGTGGCTCTAGAGATACTCTGTCAATCAAAATTGCTTCACAATCAGCAGAACACAGAAAACTCATAATTCACAGTTGTGTCGTCAATTCATTGCACAACCATCTAGGTCACAGGTATTCAATTAAAAAAAAAGTGTACCATCAATAAGACCAAACTATTATTGACAAGCATTAACAAAACAGCCACTTATTGCTAAATGAAAACAAAAGGAGAAACAAAAACAATAAGAAACTAAATTAAGTAAAAAAAAGTTGTATGTTTACAAGAAACAGTACCCAGCAGCAATAATCAATCAAGATCCTCTTCTCTAGTGTCAGATCCAAAGTTGGTATTCCCTCTTGAATTCCCATCATTGTTGTCCCTACTCCGGCTATTGCTAGCCTCTGCCGGCGACCCAGCCGACCTACCACTACCACTACTAAACAGCCATGGAAATGGAATCCTAAACCTCCTCTCTCTCGGTGTCTGAGCATTTCCATCGCTATTATCACCGTCACTAAATGACCCACCACTGCTAATTCCACCAACCACATTTTGATTAACCCCATTACTCCCATCCCCTTTCCTCTGCTCATAATCCTGATCATCGGTAGGCAACTCATATCTACAAACCGGACACGAATTATGCAATTCAAGCCAAGGCATGATACAATCCTTATGATAGATATGCTTACAAGGAATTTGTTTAGCTACCTCCCCTGGCTCAAAACTATCCTTACAAACTGCACACTGTGAAGAATCCGATTGCATTAATTCCTCTGTTACCTTGACATCAGGAAGATTTTCAACCGCAGATTTCGCGGCCGGCGGAGTTCCATACCTATTAGGATCATTCTCCGCAAGCTGTTGAATTAGTTGTTCTAACCCTGGTCCGATGAAGTAATCTCCGAGATTCGCCGGAACACGAAATCCGGCGGGGTCCATTCCGCCCATACCAGGATTATTTTCAATCACAAACTGAATATTCGCTCCGCCGGCCCTCATGGTTTGCAGGTAATTTTGCAGGAACACGAAAGGATTGAAACCGTCGGGATCTCGAAATAGTGGCGACGCAGAGGAGGAGTTTGTTGTTGTTGTTGACGTTGTCGATGATCGAGGAGTGGGGTTCATGCCGCCGAAAATGGAGGCGAAGTCGTCGAGTAAGAGGGCAGGGCCGAGACCGCCATCTAAAGGGTTAGGGCTAGGGTTTGGAGAATCGAGTTCTTCGAGGAAACCTTCATGACAGTTAGGGCATGAGAGAGCGGTGGCTGGTGGAGTTATTGTTACCGTTCGGTTGCACTGGTAGCAGAAGTAGAGTTGCGGGACGCCGCCGGTGGTGGAAGACATGACGCCTTTTTTTATTGAAGAATTAAAATGGTTTTTTTCTGATTTTTTATTTTTTTTTGGTGTATTTTTTGGAGAGATTTTTTTGGTGAACTTATTGGTGTTTAAGGAGAAATGAAACCGATGACGTATCTACGTAGAATTCTATGTTCCAGTTATGGTTGACCATTAATATTCATGGATTGGTTTTTAGTATTATCCTTCCCATCCAAAATTATGATCAATTCTTTTCATTACTTGGTAGCTCCATATTTCGGATATCCTAACCCCACCTGGTTAGACTTTGAGTATTAGTTGGCGTTTGGCTCTGCAGCAACTGCTGCTTTTTTTTCAACCTCAGTGATATAATATTTGGTTATAAGTTATGGTTGTATTTTTACGTGTAGGACCTATAAAAAATGAGGTGATACTGTGGATTCAGCTGAAACAATTTTTTCATGCTTCATTCTGCTGCTGCTTTGTACAATGAAGAGTAAACTCTCAACTGTTCACTCAATTAAGTGAACAGTAGAGAGCGAAACTCAATCGTTCATTTAAGGAAGTGAACAGTGAAGTTATTTTTTTTTTGTTCTGCTGGTTCAAGTTTGATTCGAAGTTAAATATGTTCATCTAAAAAAATTAATTTTTTTATTATATTTTATTTAAAAAATTGCTTAATAAAATTTAATTGCAACCTCAATTTTATTTTTACAAAGTTTAACTTAGTTAAAAAAATCAATTTTAATTTTAATTTTTAATTGTATTCTATTAAAAAATTAAAAAAAATTCCTTGATAACATATCATTTATAGAATTTAATCTCAACTTCAATTATATTCATAATAATATCTTATCTGATTTTATGTGCTAAACAAATCATAAAAAATATACTTCTTGTTGAATATATTTTGTACATTATAAAATTATATATAATTTAATAAAACGATAAAAATTATTTAATATCAATATTATTTATTTTATAATGTAATAACAATAATTAAATCTACAATATTTAAATTAAAAATTATTAATATTAATAAATATTTTTTAATTATTTTATAACCTCAATTTAAAAAATATTTTTTTAATCAAGCACGTTAAACTATTTTTTATTAAACGTTAATTCTAACCACAGTTTTAATCAAACATGTATTTTTCTAACCAACTTTAATTAAAAATATTTTTTATAAAAATAACTTTTTTCAAACCACAGTTACCACAATCTGTCTCTTATACACATCTATGAACCTAAGGAAATGCCTCATTTAGCTAGGACATGATAGAGTGGCTTGGCTTCATTACAAGAAAACAAGGGTATACNCATGATACTTTTTATATAGAAATATATTAAAATAATATTTTTTTATTTTTTAAAAATTATTTTTAATATGTGTTGACCAAAATAATTTAAAACAAATAAAAAATTAAAACATAAATATCATAAAAACAAACAACACCAAATGATTCGAATCAACCGTAAACAATACCAGTGGTTATTGCAGTGCAGGGAATGAGATCAACAGCAAGCTCGGAGTCCAGTTCCACTGCAATGCGCTTCTGTATCCGTCGTCCCCGAGCCATGTTTAAACCTCCAACACCACCCCAGAGTTCAGCGTTGAGAACTGAACGGAATTCTGTGGAATGGCTCCGGATTTCCCTGGCAGGGGAGCATGAAATCAACAGAGGAATACCGATTAGAATTAACTTGCAAGAATTAAAAAAGATTATTAAAAATATCAACAACTTGCAAGAATTACAAAAGATTATTAAAAGTATCAACAAATGAAAACTAGTAAAGCTGAAACTATATAGTAATTCAAAAGTCAAGTCATCATGGACAAAAGAGGATTCCTTTTAACAGTGTCAAGATCCATAAGAGCTCAGATTCAAAATTGGTCTCTACTAATTTGAGAATCCTGTCAGGCACTACTTTCCTAAGCTATATAAGCTCAAAGTCAGCAGAGGATGTAAATTAAGGTGACCCCAATTTACCACCTAAAGGAACCAGGCTCATGGTATAGGGAAGCACTATGGGGGAAACCCAGGACATTGCACCAAACTTTGAAGTCTCGCCAACTTCCTCCATCTTGCTGGTGTCAACATGATATAAGTAGATGGGTATTAGATATCCTTACTACCAAGACCCCATCTTTGAAGGCCAAGGGATCCATCCATGGGCGATCATCAATTCTCTGCCAAAGCATCACTCTGTTGTATAAATTGATCATGATGCCCGAGTATTCCTTTTCTATCTGCGCAAGAGTTTTCGAGTGCTTGAGAGACCAAGTAGAATCAAAGTAGTCCTCAAGAACCCATACATGAAGTCCTACTTCAGAGATCAGTACATAATACAGATGACCTTCAGATTCTCCAATGCAAGCTTGAGGCGTGCTGTTAAACTCTCCAGCTGGGAGTGGCGTTGAAATCAGCCAAGCTAGTTCATTCTCTACATTAAAAGTCAGGATATGGTCACCATCAGTGAGCCAGTGTAAGATCCCTCCACTAAAATGCCTTCATTCTTGGATAAACTGTTGTCACACCAGCAAACCTCTTTTGATAGCTTCCAATTCCTTGTCCTCGAGGCATATATTTCAAATGAGAAGTATGCTTCCTCCTGCTCAGTCTCAAATTGCCTCGGTCTAACAACCTTGAAATTTGTCAAATTGACAGAGATATCCTGGAAGGGATTGAACGCCAGAGCAATGAAGCTTTCTTTGCCAGGTTCCTTCCAATCCAGTTTCCACCATTCACTGTTCAAGGGGTTGCAGACATAGATAGCTGGATCTTCAAAAGGGTAGCAACTTCGACAACAAACAAGCCCATTGCACGATGCCAACACCACGACATCCTGAGGGAGGAAAGCGAAGACATCCTGCTGCAATCTAGTCCTTTCAACAGGAAAATAGGTAATAGTTTTTATGTCATCAGGACAGTACCGATGCCTTTGCTGGAAGAAGAATCCTGACAGTGGCTCTTTCTTTTGTGACTGCGCCTGGATGAAAGAGCGATCAGATATAAGTTCCTTCCATCCTTTAGAGACACTTCAATCCCAGCAAATCTTTCGTTTGCAAGCGGGAGAGCACATCAAAGGGAATGTCTGTGTCCAAGCACCCAAAATCTGCCATATCCTAAATCACAGAAAAAATGAATGTAGTCATTGAATCTTGAATGTCAACAAGACATACAGGAGTAATATGATTGAACATGTTTCTCTCTTTTTTCACGTAAATAAAGAGTCATTGCACAAATAATAATCTATCAACACAATAGTTAATGGGAAATGAGCATCCCCGCTATCCAGCTACCACCACCATTTTAACTCACACAAAGCAAGACAAACATCTAAATACCAACAGAAAGTGAGAGAAAGAAAATTACTAACTAAAAATACAAATGTTGCTAATTAGTAGGATGGCATGAAACATTTCGCGAGCTCTTAATTAAACAAACAAACAGTAAGGCATAGTAGTTTATGTTTCCTGGCGCATTTTGCCAAACAATTCATTACATGTTCAAGAAAGCACGTGAAAGATTAAAGCGTGAAGCTATTTACATACATATATCTAGCTAGTATCTCAATGATTGTCACTGCTTAAAAACTTATGTTTCTTGTTTTGTAGGAACCCTTATTATAAAATTAAAGTGAAGATATTTCTCCCAAAATAAAACTCAGTGAAGATGGAAACAAGATAAGAATATATACACGTTAGAGGCAAAAATAAGGTAAGATAGAAACAGGAAAGCAAAATGACATGATATTAGCTAATCCATCAAAAAAAGCATCCCAAGAACAAGAAGCCCAAGTTAATCACAAATCCTCTTCGCTTACCTTAGATCTCATCTATCAAGCATAAAAAGTGGATGAAAATCAGTAGGAGTCAATGTAAAACACTACAAGTGTTAGCTAGCAACACAATAAACGTAATAACAGGTATCTCAATGCCACTTAGTCAATGAACAATGAACCCTGAGTATAAGCAAATTTGTCACAAAAAATCACATCCTTTCTTAATTCATGACTACAGCCCTGGGATTAATTTTAGTGTGTTCTTGGGAAACAAACATAAAGGCCTCCAGCTAGTACAACATACATATCATAATTCCTAATTAAATGTTTTTTTTTTAATAAGAAGCAAATAAGCATCAAAGCAGAAGTGTTTATAACTTACAACAAAATTTCAATATCCTCTGTTTGGTAGCCAAGAAACCTTTTGTTAAAAAAAAAAAAAAACTCACTGTATTCTTTGTTTTACATGTTTATAGTAATATTGCTGTTTTTTATTTTACTTTTTTGAAAAAACAACTCCAATCCCCCACACTTTGTAGGATTCACAAGAATTGAATGGCCTTTTTTCTCGAATTTTCTCATCATTCAAACAGAATCTGACTTTACGTTTTTACCATACGTCCCAAAAAAACATACAAAAAGATTTTTTTTAATGAAAAAAAGCAGGAAAAATTAAGAGGGTAACAAAAGAAACAACAAAATATACAGATAAAAATAACGCCAGGGATAATCAGATTTCGTAAACATCCAAACCCATTTTACAAAAACGGTCGTTCGGTTTCCCAACAAAGAGTCTTGAAAGGTTTATGTTAAAGTTTTCATTTTTTAGTTTCTTTCCACGCAAACACAGAGACCCTCAAAGGCTTCGTCACAACAAATTAGAGGACAAACACCCAAAATAACCTCCTCTGTTTTCTACAATAAAACACCATCAAAACTCAAAAGATTGATGGTTTTTTAGAGAAAACCAGGAAAAAATCAATGAAAACAAAAACCTTTTAACCCCATTTTACACTCAACAAAAATGCTTCTCGCGGTTTCTTGGCAACCAAACAAAGACTAGCACACAGAAAGCTACAAGTACCAGTTAAACAAATATGAGCAATTAGAGAAAGATTATAAAACAAATAACATAAAAGTAAAAGGTTTTGAATTTTTTTAGTTACCAACAATAAAAATGTCTCCTTTTTTATTTCTTAAACTCAAAACCCTCAAGGAAGCTAAGAGGCTCCCAGAAAACCCACCACAACAAACCCTTTCTTTCTCTCTACGCCTCCATTTCCTTCCTCCAAAAACGAAATGAGTGTCTTTTCTTTTTTGCTTTCTCCTTTTGCTTTCTGTAAAGTACTGATGCACCTAGCAAATAGCTATATTTTCAGACAAATTTCCTGTGATTGACACCTAGAAATTATAGCTCTGTGGCACGGTGGGTAGAAACAATAGAATTACTATTTTACTCTTCCCAGAAAAAAAAAAAAAACTTAGCAGTAAAGGTAATGAGGTAGTTTCTTTTTCCTCTTTCCTTTTTACATCACTATATTGCTTTCAAATTCAAATTATCTTAAGTTTACTCAGTTTTTTTAATCTTTTCATTTTTTTTTTCAATTATGAGTTAGATGATGAATAATTTGATATTTTAATAGAGATAAAATGTTATTAAATATTAAAAAAATTGATGATGTATTTTATTTACGTGGATGAGTGTAGTTACAACCATGTTTTTCGGACGCCATAAATGAGCATCATTTTTTGGTGGCCAGATGTCAGTTTTCACTGTGGCATTTGAGTCTCCAAAGCGTCGGTGGTACGTATCATCAACGCGCTTCCGGTAATTTTTTTTCTTTTCTATTTTTTAATTAATTTTTGTCTATGTCCTTTTAAAGTTTCAAAGTATTTTTTTAATTTATTTTTTAAAATTTTATTATTATAATTTATTTTATTTTAAATAAATCATTTAATTATTTTTTAAAAATTTCAATATTTTTTAATTTGTAAGTTTTTTTATTTTTTTAATTATTATTTTTGTAATTAAATTTGTTTTCCAACTATATATCTTTACATTTTATTTTTATTTGATATCTGATATTTATTATTTCAATTTTAATTTATTTTTATTTAAATATTTTTTATTTCATCCCTTAACATTTTATTTATTAAAATTTTATTTATTGAAAATTTTATTTTTTTATATTTGCTTTTAATAAAATAATTTTGACTTCAAGATCTAAATTAAAAGTTTGAAAGGTGAGTCCATGTTAATTTAGGGTTTTTTTATATTCTTTATAATTAATTTTAAAAAAAATTATCCTTTTATAAAGTTATCCTAATTTTATGTGTCAAGTTATAAATTTTATAGTTTAATCTAAGTTAACTCGAAGTAAGTTTTTTTTTTCGACTTATTTGTTACTGTCTTGGGTAAAATTCATTTTATTTAAGATGGATTTTTAAAATATAATTATTATTTTTTTACAATTTCATCCTTCTTTAGTTTTTTTATTTCTTATTAGATATTTTATTTTATTTTTTCAATTGCTTTTTTCTACTTAGATAAAAATATTTAATTGATTTTTTTCTTTTGATTTTATCATTTAATATTAAATTAGTTGTGAATTGAGTTTTTTGAAGGAGTCTAGATTTAGGATTTCACTGGTTATAAATTGATTCTTATTTTTTTTAATTTTTTTTTTTAAATTTAAAAAATTTATTAAATTTATTTTTTTACTATTTTATTCTTTAATATTAAATTGATTAATAGTCGAACGTTTTGATTATATCCAAGTCTAAAATTTCACAAGTTATTATTTTTAGATATTAATTAGGATTTAGGCGGTTGCCCTAATTTTACTTAGTTTTTTTCTCCTTCTATAAACTCCTGTTTTTTAAATTTTATCCTTTATTATCTATTTAATTGGAAATTAAACTTAATTATTTTTATTTATTTACTTTCTATAATTTTTCTTACTAATTTTAAAAATGATTTGGTTTATTTTATTTTTTTATTTGTTATTTTTTGTTGATTTTACTTTGACAAGTTTTTTATACTGATATTTTTTTAATTTTATTATTCAATAATAAACTAGTTGATTTGATTTTCTTTTTCAATTTCATCATTTAATGTTAGAATTTTTTTGTAATAGCCCGGCCCAACATGTCGTGTATTGTCCACTTTAGATTTTACCATCCTTACGATTTTGTTCTTGTAATGCGAGCCCACTTCTAAATCTGATGACCCAAAACGCGTACAACAGGTTAGAAACCAGCACTACTAACAAGACCAGCTACCAAACATTCACTTGTCGATATGGAATATTACAATTTATCCACTTAAGAAGCCTGATGATCTTATCGACATAGCCGGACAGCGGATAAGGTTGGTTGTGATACCAAATGTAACAATCTGGTCTAACTTGCCATACATTATCATTTTTAGACCTTACAATCCTCGTGATTTTGTTTTTAGTGATATGAGCTCATTTTTGAATTTAACGCTCCAGAGCACATATAACAAGTTAGCAACCAATATTTTTAATAAGACCAACTACCAATCTCTTACCCATTAATGTGGAATATGATATTTTTTATGCTGAGTTTTATTTTTATTAATATTTTTTATTTGTTTATTTCAGTCTTGGATCACATGTTAATCTAGGTTGGTTTAGGTTTTTTAAGATTAGTTTTTTTAAAAATAATATTTTATATTTTTATTTTTTAATATTAAATTGTTTTAAAATTAAAATTTATAATTTTATTGGTGTATTTATTTAAGTTGGCTTAAATTATTTTTTTTCTTTTGCATTTGATTAATTGAAATCTTAACTTCGTCGTCTTTTAAAGAAAAGTTACGTTTTTCAACTGGTAATGTTTTGCGCACACATAAGATTTAATGTTTTGAAGAAAGAAAAGGTATGTCTTTCAATTGGTAAGCTTCTGCCTTGCACATATTCTAAATTATATCATTTTATTCTTTTTAAATTCTTGGACTTTGGGCCTCTGGTATATAATGAATGATACACTGTTTTGATCATGTTGGGGTGGGTTTTCCAAATTGAAAATTGAACGCACATACAGATATTGTTAGCATTGTTTTTGAAGGTTTTTTTTTATGAAGAATTAGTGTTGGTTTACATGATAATTTGTTTTTAGTTAATCTAGGATTTGAATCTGAAAAAATACATATGAAAGAAAATTTTGAAAAATAAAAGCTGGGCTTTCACTGTTAAAACAATTTTTTTATATATAAATTAACATTAATATGTTTGAAGCAAAAATGGCATTTTATTGTTCTGGGAATTTTAACAGTCAAATTTAGAATACCTTGAGACACCGAACCCATAAAAAAAAAAATTAAAAAAGAAGAAGAAGAAGCACGGAAGAGCCTTCTGTTCATTCATCATCCTCGACTGATAGACCAGAGTGTTTTTTAAGGCCAAACTTAAAACACTTTTTTCTTTTTAATAAGGAAAATGAACAGGATAGGTATGTTAATCTTCAAACTTAAACCTTTAGATCATGGGGTCTACAAGTAGTGGACTTCTTGCGTATACGAAGGAAAAATTACACCAGGTCCCTAATAGAAAGGTCAAGAATTCATGCCACACGGATGAAACAAGGACTGTTTTCAAAAGAATTGAATGAAATTTTTTAGTTCTTTCGGATTAGAAACCTTAACGCGGATTCATAATTTTTGAGGACCTCATGAATTTCCATTACAGTGGACCTTGACTCACCTTGACTTAGAAAAGAGTTCGCAGAATTAGAAGTAAACTGAAAATTATCATTGCTCTTGTTGCTGCCATACCATTCCATCCTCGTTGTAACCATGCTGATAATGCATAGATTGTCCAGTGTTCAGCTTCTTTATATCCTTATTATTGTGCTACTCTTGTACGTGAAACCAGGTCCTAGATTCATTTCAGCAGCGGAAAGGGCAAAACCCGGGTGCATAGAAAGGGAAAGACAAGCACTCCTCAGTTTTAAACAAGAACTTGAGTATCCCTCTGGTCTTCTTTCTTCTTGGGGAAGTGATGAAGAAGAGAAGAGTGATTGCTGTAAATGGGTAGGAGTTGGTTGCAGCAACAGAACTGGTTGCATCACCATGCTTGATCTTCATGGTTTGGCTGTGGGAGGTAACATTACCGATTCATTACTTGAGCTGCAGCATTTGAATTATTTAGACCTTAGTGATAATAGTTTCTATGGGAGACCTTTCCCAAGTTTCGTTGGCTCCCTCAGGAGATTAAGATACCTGAGTCTCTCCAACAATGGTTTAATCGGAAGGCTGTCATATCAGCTTGGGAACCTCTCTAGCCTGCAATCTCTTGATCTCAGTTATAATTTTAATGTTAGTTTTGAAAGCCTTGATTGGCTTTCTCGTCTTTATTTTTTAGAGCATCTTCACCTGACTGGAAATCACCTTACCCAAGCCAGTGATTGGATGCAAGTCGTTAACAAGCTCCCTCGCCTAAAAGACGTGCAGTTAAGTGATTGTAGCCTTTTAAGCATCGTTCCTCCAGCTCTTTCTTTCGTCAATTCTTCAAGATCTCTTTCTATCCTTGATCTTTCATTCAACCAGCTTTCTTCATCAATAGTCCCCTGGTTGTCCAACTCCAGTGATAGCCTTGTTGATCTTGACCTATCTGCCAACCAGTTACAAGGTTTTATTCCAGATGCTTTCGGGAAAATGACTTCTCTCACTAATCTTCATCTTGCCGATAATCAACTTGAAGGAGGAATTCCAGGATCCTTTGGAGGAATGTGTAGCTTACGTGAGCTAGATTTGTCCTCCAACAACCTCAGTGGACCCCTTCCCAGTTCTATTCGAAATATGCATGGATGCGGAGAGAACTCGCTGAAGAGTTTGCAATTACGTGATAACCAACTTCATGGTTCTTTGCCTGATTTTACAAGATTCTCTTCCGTTACTGAATTGGACCTCTCTCATAACAAATTGAATGGATCTTTACCAAAAAGATTTAGACAACGTTCTGAACTTGTTTCCTTGAACTTGAATGACAACCAACTCACTGGATCACAGCCAGATTTTGCGATGCTTTCATCATTGAGAGAGTTCCATATATATAACAATCGATTAGATGGGATTGTTTTTGTAAGTATTGGAAGCTTATCTTGTTGGGGAATCTGACCGGTAATGTACTGATATTTGCTCATAGGAGGCCAAGCACACTGACACAATATTTTACGTGGTTCGGCAAATCGCCTATATCCACGGGAGAAGCCATTTCATTATGTAGGGAGAGAACAGATTTACAACAATAGAGGAGGAGGAATCATCCCCTCTTTGGCAACTCTCAACCTCACTCTATTTCTCTCTTTGCAGTGCTGCAATGACAGCTACTACTTGCTGTCATTGGCAGCACACTCTCTTCTACATTTCTCACATCTTTGGCTCTTTTTCCTTTCTCTCATTTTGCTCTCTAACATATGCCTCTATTTATAGGCATCCATGGAGGCTATTCTTGGTTTGTTGTCAACATTGGTGGCTACCAACTCTAACTCATTCAACAATGGTGGCCACCAACTCTAGCTCATTTAATAATGATGGCTATCAATAGTCAATGGTTGGTGCCATCCATTTATCGCACATGAAATGGCAACCAACCCTAACACATCTCAACTCGAGAAATTGAATGTTGGGAGGAATTCTATGCAAGGTGTGATGTCTAAAGCTGAATTCTCAAATCTATCCAAATTACAGGATTTAGATTTATCTCATAACTCTCTCTGGTTTTGAAATTTACGTACGACTGGGCTCCCCCTTTTCTATTGAATTACCTTTTATCTTTCATCTTGCAATTTGGGCCCTCATTTCCCTCAATGGCTTCGAAATCAAAAAAATTTATGGGTGTTAGATATCTCTCGTACTGGAATTTCTGATACAATCCCCAATTGGTTTTGGGATCTGTCTAATTCCAACTTGACCCTCTTAAACTTTTCCCACAACAACATGCGAGGTATGTTGCCTGATTTGTCATCAAAATATGCTGAAATTGTTGGGGTAGATTTGAGCTCCAACCAGTTTGACGGCCCGTTACCAACTTTTCCTTTACAAAAAATTGCCTTAGATCTCTCTAACAATATGTTTTCAGGTTCAAATTCTGCTATATGTAAGATTGCAGGTCCTCAATTGATCTCTCTTGACCTCTCAAAGAACCTATTGTCTGGAAATCTTCCTAATTGCTTAATCCCTTTCGATGGATTAGAATTTCTGGACTTGGCCGACAACAATTTTTCTTGTAGAATTCCTAGGTCCTTGGGATCACTATTGGTGCTTCGAACATTGAATTTACGTAATAATAGCTTCTCTGGACGACTACCTTTGTCTTTAAAAAAATACACTGATTTGATGTTTTTAGACCTAAGTATAAATAAATTGCATGGCAAAATACCAGCTTGGATGGGAGAAAGCCTTTTTTCTCTGAGATTCCTCTTCCTACAACCTAATGAGTTCTATGGAAGCATACCATCTCATTTTTGTCGGCTAAGACACATTAAGATATTGAACCTCTCTCTGAACAACGTCTCTGGAATCATTCCAAAATGCCTCAACAATTATACTGCTGTGATTCAGAAAGGGGAGTTAACTGACATTAATTCTAGTAAACTTGGTTTGGGACAACCAGGCCAACATGTTAACAAAGCATGGGTTGAGTGGAAAGAAAGACAGTATGAATACGTACGGAGTCTGGGACTTTTCAGGATTATTGATTTTGCAGGAAACAAACTAACCGGAGAAATTCCTGAAGAGATAACAAGTCTCTTAGAATTGGTTGCACTGAACTTGTCAGGAAATAATTTGACCGGAGGTATCCCTCTCAAGATTGGGCTGCTGAAACAGTTAGAATCTCTTGATTTGTCAGGAAATCAGTTGTCAGGAGTGATTCCATCCAGCACAGCTTCTCTAAGTTTTTTGAGTTGCTTGAATCTCTCCTACAATAACCTGTCCGGGAAAATTCCATCAGGCACCCAGCTGCAAAGCTTTAATGCTTCAGCATTTGCCGGTAATCTTGCCTTGTGCGGGCTGCCGGTCACACATAAATGTCCTGGAGATGAGGCGACTCCAAGACCAGTGGCTGATACTGACAACCAAGGCAATGAAACAGTTGTTGATGAATTCAGGAGATGGTTTTATACTGCTTTGGGAATCGGTTTCGGTGTGTTCTTTTGGGGAGTTCAGGTGCTTTACTGCTAAAGCGTTCTAGGAGACATGCCTATTTCCGGTTCTTGAACGAAGCATGGGACAGGATCTACGTGAAAATAGCTGTGCAGAAGGCAAGACTGCAGCAGATATATCAGAGACTCCTGTCTTAGAGGGATGGCAACATGCTCTACTTAAGATATGGCGTTTGGTGTGCCCTTGAAATTTGAATTAACCTTGTGCCATTGTGTCTTGTTTCTTGGGAGTTTGTGTTAGTGTTTCTGTATTGCAGAAACTCCATTGTTGTCTGCTACTTCAAGATTAAAATAAGGTTCCAGGGACTCTCTTGGCTAACTATTTGTAGAAATGCTGGTTTTTTTGTGTTGAAATGTGATAATAATTATGAATTCCATCGTATAGTCTCAAGATTAAAAATTTGTAGAACATTGGATTTGAATTTGTTGCTTTAGGAGACTTGTTGCTACAAGTTAACGTGTAGGGTAGCTTTCCTCAGTAACTGGCATTCTTGGTTGGTTTCAACGCTAAGCTCAAGTGGTTATGCCCACAAAAGCCTCAAACAAAAAGACAATTTTTATTCCATACAGGATAATTTTGTTAACAGTAAAGCCCTGGAATTCTCTTCCAAAGAATTCTTTATGCTGTTGTTCTTCTGCGTTGCTTGGAGTCCATGAGATTGCCAATATAGAACATCTGCTTTTAAACCTGTTAGATATACATGATCACTTCTTTAAGTTGATACTTGATAGCTACATAGGAAAAAGAATACCTTGTTGGCTGATTCTTTCATTTTGTCTTGCCTGCGGATAGTTTTCGAAGACATAGGTTAGCTGATGATTCTGTAATCCCAATTTGTAATTTTCCCTGCGCCGGCTTCCACTATAGAATCAGATAAAGGTCAGAGTACCAACTTATAACCAGTAGAACCTCTTCTTAGCTACCCATAAGTCTTGTACTTTGGATTTTTCATTTTCTATTCTGGATATTGAGCTAGTAGTTATGTCCTTTTATCATCGTAGGAGGTATTTGGTGATGGATATTCTTATTATTGATGTTTTGTTATATCGTTTCTTTGTGGAGTAGTTTGCAGTGATGGATGATTTAAGCATTTATTTGGAGGTTCAGCATTTGGAAATCTGTCCAAAAATTCATAGGTGTAACTTTAGAAAACTATAAAATTCAGGGTTAGGCTGGCTGGTTTTGTTTTTGGCAGTACCAAATGATAGTTTACACTTAATCTGAATAATTTGGATGAGCTTTTTTCCCATGCAATATATGGCTGCAGCTTCCTGAAGTTCCAGGAACTCAACTAGAAATTTTTTGAATTTTCTGCAAGCTATGTCTATGAAGAGAGAAGCCATGCTTCGGAGATAGAAGTTGAAGCTAGCTTGTTCAGAGTGGAGAAACATGGCTTTATAATTATCCATATCAGCAAGCATTCATCAGTAATGGGTTGAATAATGATTATTCTTTATTTTAATTTGGGCTGCTGTTTTTGTTACTGAAAAGAAATTCAGGGGAGGACCTTCTTGTTGGGTATGCGACCAAAGTCCCACATTGGTTAGAAATGGGGAGGATCAAGGGTATATAAAGTTGGACAAATATCTCCATTAGCATGAGGCCTTTTGGGTATAGCCCAAGAGCAAATCCATGAGGGTTTAGTCCCAAAGTGGACAATATCATACCAATGTGGAGATATATGGTGTCCATAATCCTTACAAGTGGTATCAGAGCCTTGCCCCAGAGTTAGCCGTGATGGATGAATTCTCAGAATGTCGAACAAAAGGTGGTGGGCCCTAATTAAAATCACGATGTGATCCATGGATCAGCTCTATTGGATAGGCGGTGTGCTCCGGATGCTTCATGGACGTGTCCTGATCTCAACACGGTGAAGAGGAGTTGACCTACAAACAGCAAAAAAAAAAAAACTCTCAAGTCAGGTAGTACTCTCCAGTGCTTCATGGACGTGTCCTAACCCCAACACGATGAAGTAGAAAGAAGTAGAGAATAGAGAATGAAAAATTCTGGTTGGCAGAGAGTGAATGGATAAATGATCGTTTGAGGAGAGGCTCGGTGGTCCTTTGTTCGAGGGAAGGATTGTTGGGTATGCGACCAAAGTCCCACATTGGTTAGAAATGGAGAGGATCAAGGGTATATAAGGATGGACAAATATCTCCATTAGTATGAGGTCTTTTTGGGTATAGCCCAAGAGCAAATCCATGAGGGCTTAGGCCCAAAGTGGATAATATCATACCAATATGGAGATATGTAGTGTTTATAATCCTTTCACTTCTGTGTGGTCGGAGCATAGAATGTTTATCAATAGATAGAATTTTGTGGTCGATTGGCCCTTCATTACGCATTACTTTCACCGAAGTGTTACTGCAATAAACTACTTGAATAGCAGGGGAGGAACTGCCACTGTGGTCTCTCTCCCCACCATCATCTGCTTGTGATATAGGTTAATCGAATATCAGACTAGAAACCAAGTGAAAATTTCCTGATACGCTTTAAGTTATTTCCCATGAATATGATGATGAGCGTGCTCATCTCTAGAGACAAGCTGGAACTTTCAATGAGTCTCCGAACTTGGAGATTTCCTCTTAATGAATTATTCTTCTCTTCAACTGATCCTGTTGCAAAGTCCTAGCATGAACATATGGGACATGCCATGAAGCGCATTTAAAATTCAAAAGTAGCTTCAAACTATATTCTTTCGAGACTATCAAGGCCAAATCATTAAAATTCACGTTCAGAAAATCATTCAAAATCATTAACATTTGAGAAATGCCTGCCAAGAAAAGTTTAGTGTCATAAACGGGTTACAGAAAACAGAAGCATGGCAAACCAGAATTCAATCTGTGATATTGTTTTCAGCAAGGACAAGAAGATAGACAATTCCGACTTCTTTTTGCCATGAGCTCATTCATTTTTTTGCTGCTAGACATTATTTTGTTGACTCCTCCCTTCATTACCTGTACTGAAGCAATGATCAGGAACTGATTGCTTTCTCTGGTTAAGAACGTCAAGTTGATAGTTTTGAAGTGTAGTGCTTGAAATGGTTTCTGGTCTCTGATTAATTTCGAGTTTATTTTTTGTTAATCATTCTAATTTTCATCTGCATGTCAAATAGCCATAGGTAACAGAGAATCCAATAGTTACTGGGGAGCAGTACTTCCTCCAAATTATGACAGAAGTGGGGTTGACAGATTTATCCGTGCCTAGTAAATCTGCCACTGCTGTATCTGAAAACAAGATTTTCATCTTAATCCCAAGCAAATAAAGATTTTCAATCTGAAGTTCATCTCAAATCATTGTTTTTGTGTAACTAGATGCCAAATTCCTTTAGTAACTATGAAGAAAAAACAGTTATCATGTGAGCGAGAGCTTACTGGATTGGGACCCTCTAATCCAAATCATTAAAATGTTCACATATCATTTACTATGTAATAAAAGAAATATTTTTTTTATTTTTTTTGTCTAATGAAAATAATTAAAATTAAAATTAAATGTTAAATTTGAAATAGAAACAGTTTGGGACAGTGGGAAGGTAGCTTTTTAAAGTATTTTTTATTTGAAAAAAATATTAAAATATTTTTTATTATTAACAAAAACACATTAAAATAATTAAAAAATTAAAATTTTATAAATCTTTAATTTCACCGCTGAAAGAATACAAATTCAAAATATATTTTCATGCATTTTGAATTGTTTAGAGGGTGTTTGATAGTGTGTTATCAATTTATTTTCAATTTTTTTTAGAAATATATGAAAATAATATTTTTATTTTTTAAAATTTATTTTTAATATCAGCACATCAAAATAATTTTAAAATATAAAAAAATATTAATTTACAATATAAAACATAAAAAAATTAAAATATTTTTAAAACATAAAAGAAAACATCCCTCGAAGTTATTGAGGAATGTTCTTGCTCAATGGTGTTTTAGCTTAAAAAACAAGCCCATAATAGTTTATTTTCAAACTACCAGAGAGAGGATGATGAACTCAGTGTTCCCTTTCTCAACTCTTTCGTACAAGACAACAGAATTAATTTAAATTTCTCCCTAAAATATGGATGCAGTTTCGTATACAGTTACCATCCAGCTAGTGATAAACGGCGTATCGGATTAAATTTGTAATATAAAAAAATTAATAATTAATAATGTTTTGTTAATAAAAAATTAAAAAATATATGGAATTGATCATCTGTTTGATTTGATAGATTTATAAACAAATAAAAACATAATTTAATTTAAAATAAATAAAAAACAATATTTTTTTCTCCTACAAAACAATTGTATATAATATGACAGCAATTCAATCACCTGTCTATTTGATTTGCAAAGGCATAGCCTGGCAGAAATTTTTGCATTTCCCGTACCTTTGGTTCGAATTTAGCAATCTTGTCTTCCCATAGAGAGTAATTTAAGCAATGTATGCTAACCAATAACACAATGATTCATTAGTGCTTTATCTCTTCAGCTTATTAATTATCCAAGAGTGCTTTTATTTTTAGATTTCAAAAGTATTTTTTTTTTAAAGTTAATTTTTTTTGGTTGTTTTCAAATTATTTTAATATAGTAATATTAGGGGGGGAAAAAAACCCTACAACACTATAAGCAAAACAAGGTGAAAGATCACATTTTTATACTTGCGATGCCAGTGCTTCCCTGATCATATTAAAAAAACCCTAGATGCTATTCTTATTTTGCTTACTCTATCCTTTGTTTGCGTTCGGCTTCAAGCCTTCAAGCACAGAACCTCAGATTCTCTTCGCTTTGTGTTGGAAAGCTGTCAAAGAAACTATTTGCCATGCAAGGGCAGCTTCAAGAATGGAATCTGTTCTTTTGCTTAAAGCTGTCTACGTTGAAATTGTGCAAGGGCACTACAGCACAAGAGCCATGTCCATGTATTGTCTCCTACTGATTCTTGCATTTTGGCTTTGGGCATAAACAAGGATTTCTTGAAAAAAGACAAGCCAACTAAGAGGGCACTCGTGTTATCTAAAGTTTAGATCATTTGTTTATGATCCACAGGAGGAATTTGCTCCATTGATCTGGTTTTGCCCTTTTCTCTATAAGAGTGAAAGCTGGGATTCCGGCACATTGATTATGCCTCATAATCAAGGAGATGACATCTCAACTGTTCTCCTCCTTCCTTTCCCCCTCATATTTTTTTTTTTAAAAAAATAATAATTCATGATTAATCCTCAGAATCATTCCAATTTGATCATCATCTCCGTAGCCTGCTTCGGTTTTTCAGTAGCATATATATGTGTGTCTGTGTGTGCGTGTGTGTGTGATAAAAGAGATTCTTCTCTCTCTATATATATATAGACACCACCAAATGAACATTATTAAATCCCGTATTGCATTGCCGAAGATCATCGATTACTTTATTTTCTAAAACATTCGAATGGCCACCTGCTAGGTGTTACAAACCTGTTCTTTATTGTCTCTTTAACAATAGCATTCCCTTTCCATTAATTCGTTCCATGGCACCCACTCTGCTCCCTTCCCATCATTCGTTTGACCTAACCGATGACCATTCCTCCCTCAATTATTGTTTAGTTTAATGATTCCCTCTTGTGGATTAAGGGAAGAAAATAAAACTTGAGTTCAACTCCTACGTCCGATCTCAAGAAAAACAGAAAATTGTAGATCATTGCTAAGCAAGCCTACATGATTGAGGAGCCCTCGAACCTTTTAATGCATTTTCTTTTCATTAAACTATCTGTATTAGTTATGTTCCTCACCTTCCTTTTTGCACTTTTAGTACCTCTTCATGTAGTTATTTAGACTCGACAATAGAACCTTTGATTCTCTAATCACTGCTCTGGAAGAACTCAACTGCACAAAAATAGCTAATGCCCTTATTATTTCTTACTCTTAACAAAAAAGTAGATTTTAAAGAAAATTTACTTGTGGTTGTGAGAATTTATTTTTTTATTTATAAATTAATTATGCTAGTGTTACTTTAATTACTATGATATTTTATAGTATAATTATCTTTGTAAATTATCAAGTTAATATAGAGACTTCAAGATAATATATATATATATATATTCTTTCAACAACAAAAACTTTTTTTATAACTTGACTCGATTTAATCCATTAACTTGTAGCTCGGCAATAAAAGAGACTTGTTTTCTTTTTTTGTATTAGGGTTTAAGTCTTATTGTGCATGTTTATCACTTCTGCGATATTTTACATGTTTACTAGGTTTATAGGATATTCAGTAAGCCTATGGATTAGTTGTGTTACGAGTAAGCTAACCCCAATATCCCGGATTATAAAAAAATAAAAAAAAATTATATAAAAAAAATCAAAATAATTTTATTAGAAATAATCAATAAGCTTAATTTAATTAGTATGACTTGATCTCAATTATTTTGTTACTGAACGATGGTTGCTATTATTTGTGTATATGTTTGCTTTGTTGACTAGAAGGTAGTTCATTGGTTTTAGGATGGAGTAAATGAAGGGTTTTTTTCTTTTTAATTTCATGTGGATAATATATATAAGAGATGCTTCTTCTTTTTTGGTGCAAGATAATGTATTATGCAACAGAAATTGGTATTTTGCCCAAATAAATTGCTCCTCTCCAGCAATTCTCAAACTCGTTAGATGATCAATTAAACCTAGCTAATTGCGCCCTTCAAACGCACAAATCATGCACTATCTAAAACATAGAGCTCGAGAGAGACTTGCAATAAAGGATGGCACTACAAAAACCAGAAGGGCTGACAGTGCGTGGAGGTATGGTAAAAAGGATAGGAGGGCCACAAGCATATGGTGGAAACTAAAGTGCTTGAATTAGCTTGGCAACAAAGCATATACCGCCCAGCAAATTGGTCACCAAACCTTCAAATCTAAGCAAATTCAAGCGTGCTATTGCTCCAGGTGCATTACCCCATTGACACAGCTTATGGGACCCAAAGAGATCCTTCTTTCAGTAGCTACGACTGCATACTACTTGATCAAAATTCAAATAACCCTTTCATGTATAAAGAAAAGAGTCTCAAAAGAAAAGATAACCACTACAAGGATAGGGCGCCGCCTGGTGGAGACCCACCACTACCTCTACTAACACCACCACCACTTTGGTGTTTAGTGGCAACAACTCTATAGCCTCTCACTTAGCTCCTACCATTGGGAGTGAGCGAGACCCCTTGTGTCCCTTTCTATACGGAGTCAAAACGAGCCAGGACATTCTTGAATTGAAACAACTTGTGCTCATCTCCCTCGCCGGCAAGAGAGAGAGAGAATCCCTGGAAGCTAAGAAGGGATGGTACTTATTTCTTATGTTATCACTTCAAGTTATATTTTAGGAAGGACTGAAAAAGAAATCTTAAATACGTCAACCTGAATATAAATTATTTTTATATTCACTTTTAACGTGATAATATCAAAAATATTAACAAAAATATTTGATCATTTTAACATCACAATATTAAAAAATATTATTTAAATATATTTTTAAATAAAATATTATAAAAATAATTTCTACCACATTTTAAAACATTCTCACAAACATTAACTAAATATTAAAATTAGCTAGCTAGCTAGCTAACCCCAACAACTAACCTTGCTTGTGTGCTTGCAAACCCTATGACAACGAAAGATATTTTAATTCATTACGGACGTTGATAATAATGGAGTGTTTGTTTTTTATTCTAATAAAAGGATATATTTTGACTATACAAGAAAAGTACTATGAACAAAAATAATGATCATATGATCTACAGTGATATTAACTAGAATGTCCTCCTATATACTGTGAGAAAAATACTAGAATGATAGTAATTAAATGAATAAGCTTTTTTATCCCCTGGGGGTTAAAGGAGGCTAGGAGAAAATTTCTTATCAATGCTAGAGATATAGATGGTTTGATTATTAAAAATTCCATTGGAAAACGATCAAGTATGGATAGTAAATTATCTTAATCATTAAAAATTACAATATATTACTAGTTATAGTTATTAAATCTGTCCTGACTAGATAATTATCCGAATAAATAATTAATTTAAAATTTAAAATAAAATAAAATTTATTTTAAACTAGTTAATTTAAAATTTAAAACAAAATAAAATTTATTTTAAACTAGTTTTGAGGTTGATCTTATCAAAATAAATCAACTTGATTGACTCGAATGGATAGGTAAGAATCAATTGAATCGACTTTAATTTTTATAAAAAAAAAATACATCATAAAATTTGAGCACTAAGTATTCTATAAGGACAATTAGTATTGCATAATTTCCATTTTACTAATTTTGTGATAAATTTGTTGAAATTCTTGAGGGTTAACTTAGTAAATGAATATGTTTTTTTATCCGACTAAGAAGGTTATGAGAAAATCTGTAATGAATGTTAAGGATATAGATGGTTTAATTAAAATTTTAGTTGGAAAAATAATTAGTGTGGACCATAAAAGTTAATTAAAAATATTTTAATCATTAAAAAAATATAATTTTATTATAAAATTTTAAATTTAGTTTAATATATAATTGATTGAAAGCTTAATTTGAACCGAGTTTATTTTAAATTAATTTTAAAATTGATTTGGTTTGGTTTAAATGATTTAATTAATATGATTAAATTAAATAAAATTAATCAACTCTTTTTTTTTTCAAATCATTTAATATCAAATCTATGATAAATTCATAATTCACATTTTAAATCTGATTAGACCTTAAACCGAGGCACAAGTATGATTTCAAAATCTACCACTAACAAGGCTTCCCATCGAATTAATTAAAAAGGAACTAAAAAACAAGGAGTCTCCCCTCGCCCCTCCGCTCCAGCATAAAAAGGAAACGGGAAGCAATAATTCAAATTCAAATAGAATAGCAGTAAACCATCTCAAATCAAAGTTCTTATTGTTTGACCTTTGTTGACCTGTTTAAAAAATAATTTATTTCTGATTAACGTATAAATTGTTTGCTATATTTAATTTAATTTATTGTTATATATTTATGCCGTAATGGGGAGTATTGATGTATTTGGAGTATTAATGATTGTTTTTTAAAATATTTTTTTAATATATATTAAAATTTTATTATTTTATTTTTAATATCAAAATATCTAAAAAAATAAAATAAAATTGTTACTTATTAAGGTGTAGGACTGCCCATCTGTCCTGCACAAATTCAGGGGTCTTCCCCTTTCAAGTGGCAGGGCTAAGTTCAATGGATGGAAAGAGACGCTAGAGCGACTAACAAGTTCACTGAAAATGAAAGAATGGAATGAAGTGGTGCCGAGTTATTGGCTATGGAGAGGCAGTTGTAGGTTTGAAAGAGAGGAAGGATCACAGGGGATCCCGTCAATTAAGAGGACGGGGGCTCGGGGAGGGTGGCTGTTTCCCTGGGCCAGACACGGAGACCCCATTGACAATTTGCCATCTGGCTATCGACAATGCCCTAAATATTCTTTTCAATCAATAAGATACTAATTGTACCATAAGTTGGGTTAAAAACCTGATTTGATTTCTAGATTAGGCTTCACTTTATACCATTTTGAATTTTGAACATTAATCTTATCAAATTTAACGTCTTGATTGATAGATCTAGCTGATCAAATGTAAATAGTTATTTAAAAAATATATATATTATTTTGAATAAATTAATATACTTGTATAAATTTGATGATCCATAGGTTAAATTGAAAATTTAATGAAAAAGAATAACTGATTTATATATATATATATATGTAACATAATTTATGTAAAGATGCAAGTTTTACTTGTGCAGAAAATAGTTTTTTTTTCTATATCTTGATTCTTATAATTAATTTAACAAGATTTATAAAAATATTTGTATTATATGATATTATTTTGATTCTAATAATTGAAGTATCACTCAAATAATTAATTAAAAAATAAAAATAAAAATAAAAAGTCTTTTATCAGTAATAAATTTTCTTTAAATTCATACAAACTGTAAATCAGATTTGACCCCATGAAATTTGATAATTTCAGTAGAGTTAGTGTTTTTTAATAAATTCATAATAGTTTTTTATCCTAATACTATATTGATTTTTGATTGGAAATTAGGTAGAATATAAAAAATTGATTGATGAATTAAAAAAAGAAATTCTCTACTTGTAATCTCGTTTTAAATCTGAACAAAAGATGATGAATCAGAGGCAAATTCATCTAATAATGTCATCATGTATGATGGATGTTGTAACAATTATTTGTTAATATTACCTGCCACTGTTACTACAAATTAAATTAAGATATGAAATGAGTGGAAGAATAACAACAAAAGACATGGCCAGTTGCCCCACTGCTTAATTTGTCTAAACAAGAACAGTACACCTGTCAAGTGGTTTTTTTTTTTTTTTTCTCCACAAGATTTTTGAATAATATACGTGATGATGGTGGTTGGGTTTCTTTCTTTTCAATTTGATGATGAAGTTGGAACTAATGGTATCCTATCAATTTTTAGATACAATTTGTGATGTCTTATTTTAATTTACAAGAGTATATTTGTTTTTATGTTTAAAAAATATTTTTTTATTTTCTTAATTTAAATTAATTTTTTATAATTTTAAATTGTTTTAATATGCTGATATTAGAAATAAATTAAAAAAAATTAATTTAACATATTTTTTTTATTAAAAACAACAATTAAAAATCCTTTAAATGACTTGATTTTTACGAGCAAAAAGTCAAAGAAGAAGCAGCTATAGGGTTATATATATATATATATAAAACACAATTTAGAGAAACGTGAATTGACATGAGAAAGAACTCTTGCAACCTTTTTTTTTGTTTGTTTTTCTCCAAAAGATTTTTGAATACTATACATGGTGATGGTAGTTGGATTTCTTTCCTTTCAATTTGACAATGAAGAGGAAACTGATAGCATCTTGTAAATTTCTAGATACCATATGTGATGTTTTATTTTTATTTTTATTTATAAGAATGTGTTTGTTTTTGTTTTTGTTTTTAAAAAATATTTTTATTTATTTTAAATTAATTTTTTATGATCTTAAATCATCAAGATATGTTAATTCAGAAATTAATTTAACATGTTTTTAATTAAAAAATACTTTCTAAATAACCTATAAAAATCCTTTTGAATGACTTGATTTTAAGGAGAAGAAGAAGCAATTATGGGGTTATATATATATATATATATAACTTTTTCCAACCTTTTTTTTGGCTGTCCAAGACCAAAAGTGATGTTGTTCTGTCTTCTATCTTTCACGTCAGGAAGCCCACCGCAGGCTCTGATGGTTGGTCACATTCCACTTCCATTCCCTTTTATTCCATCAAGTTTTCCAGCCTATCGCTATATTTTTTGTTATATGATCACAATATAATATAATATTCTCGAATCATTTTCCACGTTAAGCTCTATTATGCATTAATTTTACATCTAAGTCTAGATATGAGATCATATGATAAGCTTGTTAACCATATCATTATGGAGTTTCCGGAGAGTGCACATGCCAAGCCGTGACAAAGATATTAGTGAAATCTTTTGTGTATAAATTATTTAATATGATGAAGAATTTATTATTTAATTAAATAGATAATAGCCCACGGAATTGTATTTTAATTTAAGAATTTAAAACATTATTAACATTGCCCCACCCAACTAAAAAGTTATAGCTCGTCCAATATTAATGATCTTCCTAAAAAAAATCTTGAATTTTCAAAAAGAAATTATAGTTAAAAAATACCACTTAATTAGCATACGAGCCTAGTCTATGAGTAAACAAATGAAGGTGAAGTAAAAGTTCATTGGACCCAACAAATTTTTAAAAAAACTAATTTTTTAATTTTAAGTTATTTTTTAATTTTTTAAATAATTTTAATATACTAATATTAAAAATAATTTTTAAAAACTAAAATATATATATTATATAAGACACCCTTATTATTAACCGGTAATGAAAGCGGCCTTAATGCTAATCTGAATATATTTTTAATCAGCTAAACTAAATTAAAAGAATTAAGCTAAAGTTGTTTGAAAGAGAAGAAACGTTCTTGAATTTGTTGTATGTCCAGTGTTATGACTGGATGGCCAGGATTGAATCGAAGGAGGGAAAGTTGCATGAAATTTAAGCGTTTCTTTTGAATTAAAGAAAGCTCTTTGTACTGTGGTCCTTGGCCTGTACTGTATCAATTTGCCGCTGGCCTTTTTATAAGTTCCTGGCTGGTCATAATTCTTCTACATTAACGCAACCAGAAAAGCAAAGCTCTCTCTCCCTCTCTCTCTCTATGCCTCTGCGCAATAACAACGCAAAATCTCTATGCAGAATTTGCACTTTCGAAGTTTTGAAAGCAACACCTCATGCTTTCAGTTTCCCTGAAAGATGGGATCTTGGAGACAGTCCAATGTCTTCTCGCAAGACTGATTTTTGAAGGGTTCTTTTGTTTTCATTTTAGCAGTGATTAGTACTGTTTTGTTGTCACTCCTGCCAGAGATTTTGGATGAACTGCAGGGGTCTAGGTAGTTAGAAAAGGTCTCGACTCTTTCCTCGACAGCACGCTACTCTTTCATCTTCCAAGTTGATCGAGCTCTCTTTTTTTACTCTCTACCTGTTCTACTGAAATAGCATTAAGTGTGGTCTTTACTGCTGTTTCAGGTCTCTTAGTTTTCCTCGTTTCGGTGGTCATCAGAGTCTTAGAAGTTTTCGAGAAAGCGTAGTTATTTATTTCTTGATCATTTATTTTCAGTTCCTTTTGTTTTAGGAGTTCTCATATTTCTTCACCCAAATGGCCAGCTTCTTTGAAATTTCTTCCTTCAATACAAGCAGATTTGAGACAGCAATTTGGGCTGTGAAGTCGGTGCTTCTCTCTGTGGGGATCCTTTCCACTTTTATTTTGTTCAAAGTGGTTATAATTCCTTGCACATTTAATCTAATTCTCTCCACTCTTCCTAGCGTGTGGATCTCCCTCCGTGGCTGGTTATCTCCACCTTACATCTACATCATCGTCAACTTTATCATCATCACCATTGTTGCATCCTCCACATTTCAACACCCAAACCCCGATAAATTACCCTATTCTACTTCTAAGAAACTCAAAAGCCAAAACCAAAGTAGCACCAATCATGCGAGTGATCTCTGGCAAGAGCATGACATACAAGAAGTGGAAAAACAACTGGACACCCCTTTGTCCTTTGAGAAACCCATCGACTCCTCTCAGGATTATTACTCTCCTGACACTCTCCTGACAAATTCTGGTAAAGAACTGCAAGAAAAGACGAATACAGACCTATCCAAGGATACTTGCTCTCCTGACTCTTGCTTGACAGATTCTGCTAAAAAACAGCAAAAAAAGATGGACATGGAGCCGCTGACACAAGAGGCAGATCAGCAGGACACCCTGGAGGACGCATGGACATCAATTATGGAGAAGCAAGGGATGACACCACCAAGGCAGTTAAGGAAGATTGGCACATGGGACACACCTCCAAAGGTGTTGCAAAAAGTCAATGGAATTGTTGCTGCTGAAGGTGGTGGTGGTTGCTGCGATGATGATGATCCGGTGTCTTGGGCTAGGAGAGAACTGAAGAAATCAGACACGTTTAATGATTCTGTTTCCTTAAGGAGGGAGAAGTCGATGAGTCAGGATGAGTTGAATCGGCGAGTAGAAGAGTTTATCAGAAAGTTTAATCATGAAATGAGGCTCCAAAGGCAGGAATCTGAACAGAGAGTCAGGGAAATGAACGTCCACGGTGCGGTTTGGTAGTTTGCTTTTCATTAATTGGTGCTTAATTAGTATGCTAAATCCTGATGAGTCGGATTAAGAAATGTTAAGCCTCTGCTTTCAGGTTTCTCTTTCGGAGGTCAAGGTAATTGCCATCTCGTGGGTGCTTAGTGTGGTGTATTTACCATACTCAACAGCTACTAGTTTTGTACTCTTGTTGTTTATGCCACTGTAAATATTAGATTTACCAGCAATCCATTCTCCTCAGACTCCGAAGATCTTTATGCTTATGGTATTTGTGCCGAAATTTGTTTTTTAAAATGTATTTTTATAACCAACACGTCAAAACCATATAAAAACCATAAAAGCAAAAATTAATTTAAGCAAACTGGGAATGATTGTCACTTGTCGTTCTACAATCTACATGCAGAGTCTCATTGGAGGTAATCATCAAATGTTAGAGAAGCCACATGGTCATGGTGTTCAAGAGTCCCTGTCAATGGATGCTGGCAAAATATCTGAAAGGTGGTCGATGGCTGTAGGAATACTTGTATTTCTTGTAATTTGTCTTTTACAAAGGAGCTCTTTTTAATTTCCTGTGATGGAATAGACAATGCATCATTCAGACCACGGGATATTATATTTTATGTCACTCGAAGTTCCTTCTGCTTGGGTCCAACTGAAGCTTTTGCTTACCAATTTTCATTACATCTATCCCAGAAGCATGGGTTGTTTCAGTGCTCCTGTCACATACACACAACGTCATCTTGTCTGAGTTTTGTCAATTGTCATGTATTAGCAATACCCTTTTCTTCTATTTTTATTGCAGACAATGGAGGTTGTTTGAGCAGGCTTCTTTGTGGGTTTTTTCGACTAGACAGTGTCATGGTTTTTACTCCCATGTCCATTTTTTTGTGTTTCTTTTCAAATGGCTGGAATTTCTCCCCATGGTACAATATGGTAGGGGTGTTTGTTGTAGACAAGGCTTTTCTTAATAAGTTAATTTTTTTATATTAAATGTTGAGTCATGAAAGTTAATCTAGATTAATTAAAATTATATTAATTTAAAATTAAAAAAATTAAACCAGATTATTATCAGATAAATTAAATTAACTTGAACAGACCAATTTTAATTATCATGCTTTTATAAGAGATCTCCCGCGCACATTAATCCTTTCTCAGTGACGACTGTTCACGTTTAAATTTATGCCTTGACAACCGAATTTCCGTTGCAAAAAATATAAATAAGATTTGAAATATGCAAGAATAATATTGAAAAAAACATGCTTCCACTTTTTTCTTGCATCATAATAACTTGGAAAGTGGGGCTTCGATGGAAATTAATTAAAAATTACAAAGTGTATTGATTTCTGTTTGAAAATCTGCTCACCCAGACCTTTGGTTTTGTGGTTCGCTGTCCAGCAAATTATGATGATAAGCCCCAATAATGTCACCCCCCATGAAGGGTGATCATGTCATGTGGACCTCATTATGCATCATGGAGCTTCTTCGAGATTCAACCTTGATCACTGGAAAAGCACTTCCTGCCCAGCTCCTTGTCTCTGTCTGTTGCTGAAATTGCGTGGGAGGGTTTGATGTTGGTCCCGCAAGCCAAAGAACACATATAAAAAATCAGTGCTATTTTGATTTATATATATATATATATATATAGAAGGAGACATTATGTCAATGAATTATTTTAATTTTAAAAATTAAATTGTAAGGTAGGATTTTATGATATAATTTATATTATTTTATAACATATTTTTTTAAGTGAAAAACTTTTGAACTTAAAACTTGCATAAATTTATATTTTTTATTATAAAATAAATAAATAAATAAGATTCAAACTTGTAACTGGTTGATCATTAAAGCTCTAATATTATTTTAAAAAATTATCTTAATCTAATAATTTAAATTGTTAAATAATATCTTAAAATATGAATTATATTATTTTTTAATATCATTATCTTACATGGGGTGAAATTAAGATTTTAGAATTGAGGTTCATGGAAAAAAAATAATAAATCTTGAAGCTAAAATAATAAAAGGAGAGCTTGGAGTAAAAAAAAATGTATGTTGTATTAAATAATGAAAAAAATCCAAAGATTCAAGGACCAAAAGGTAAACTTTTTGTTGTTTGGGGTGCCATGGAGAATATAAGATGAAACTGGAATCTGGAAATTGAGATTAGATTGAAGGGCTTGAAAGATAAAAACATATATTCTAATACTATTATGTTCTACGAGCATAATCATTGGATATTGCCTTAATGTAAACACAATGATAATCTCGCTTAGTCAAATTAAAGTCTTGGTTTATGTTTGGCACCGTGGTGGTTCGTTTAAGAAATATTGTAAATTATACTTTGTTTTAATCAAGATTTCGAAAGAAAGCTTATGATAAAATTGCGGTGTATATTAATTGAACACACATTTGGAACTCCTAGCTAGCATTAGACAAGGAGTGCCACAGACTCTCACCTTAGGTTTTTTGTTTTTGGATTCAAGAAAACCTTGCTTTATTTTATAAGTTTAGATAAATAAATAAAATTTTAATTATTTTAATTTTTTATAAAAACTACATATCCTGATTCAAACTTAAAATTTATTAAGTTATTTATCATCATGCTATGTTATTCGAGGACATCTCACCTTAAGTGATGTTCATATCTTAATACTTTCAATGTTTTGTATATTTCAAGCTCCCGGCAGTAAATCAAAGGTTATAGGTTCTGGGCTACGTTCCAGGCGCTCTATTTTTTTTTTAATGTTTATGGTATTAATAGCTCTCTTATCTGCATTATTTAATTATAAACAAGTGAACATTTAGTCATGTTTTATCTGTATAAATTTATACTATATTATATTTGATTTTTATCAAATAACTATAAATATGAAAATTCAAATCTGTAATTTTTTAGTTATCAAAATTTTAATATTATTTTAAAAAAAATCCTTACCTAATAAGTTAAACTATTATATAAGATATTAAAATATAATTTATTTATTTATTTTCATACGAGAACAGTTTTTTTTTATGTCTGCAGAGCTCTTAACATACTCTTTTGACCGCAGCCAGGCAGCTAAGAACAAGTATATCTTGGAAAGAAAATGGAGATATAAATGGTTAACATTACCAACTTTCCTCAAGTGTGCAGCCGGAAATGAAATTCATGGAGTTTCTGCTTGAAAATGGAAATCTTGAATATTAAAAAGTAACATAAAATCATTGTTGTAGCTTCATGTAATTATTTAGATCTTGGATTGAGATGGTTTTTTTATATATAATATTAAAAATATGATAATTAAAAGAAGAAAAAATCAAGGTATAATTGAGGGGAAAATATGTTGGAGCTGAAAGCTAAAAATTCCATGGTAAATGGACTCGTCTGTTTGCATTTTGGAGGTGTTGCTCTAGCTTGCTTGTTTTGACAGGGAAGACGAAAGCGACTAGGGCAAAAACTATGGACATTAAACAAATAATGAGGGGCACGTGGCTGATATTTGGTTGGAGACCCTCTCTGTCCAGGCAATGTCAATAATTCAAAACAAATTGTAATTAGACAATACTATAATTAACCAATAATTATTGGATGTTGAAATTAAAATTAAAGAAAATACTAAGAGTCTGATTTGCACAGTGATTTTCTCTTCTTTTCTTTTTTTGTCATCCATTTTTTTTTTATCCTTAGCATTGTTTTTTATTTAGTGTATTAATATTCATTTATTTTAGATTTATTGTAGTAATTTTTTTATAAAAAAATATTTTTTTGTTATTTTTTAACGGTTTAAAATACCAAATTTAAAGTATAAATAAATTTTAGATATCTTTTTTGTTTTTACTAATATCAGATATTGATGTGCACGTCTGAGTCAATAAGATTTGTAATTGAACTAGTATTTCTTGATTAAATTATCAAAATTATATACATAATTAAGATTAAAGCTAGCAGAAACAATTCTCATGTAATGCCAAGGGGTGAGACAATCAGTGTCATTCTCAAATATATAGAAATCCTAAATCAGTAACAATCCTGTTCTATGCTCATGTACGGCTAAAGACTTGATTTCATTTTACAGGGGTGGATCAGATATTATAACTTGGATTATAAGTTTGAGAGTTTAAATTGGGTTAATATTGATGTTTTTATTAGATTTTTTTAAAATGTTGGTTTTATTTTTTTATTTTGTTTTTTAATATTGAATTTATGAAAAATTAATTTTTTTAATTTTATTTAATGTTTTTATATAGAGTTATTATAATCTCATGGCTCAAAAACATATGATATTATATAACAAATTATCATTTTTAAGTTTTATTTTCTATTATTTTTTTAATATATATAATTATTATGATATTATATTACAAAGTATAAAGTATTTTAAGCTTCTAACTTTGTTTCATGATTGAAATTTATTTTAAACCTATGAATATATATTGTAAAAAATAATAATTGATTGAGAATATATAGATTTAGTTTATAAATATCTTTTAGAATGATACTAATTTATTGATCGCATTCTTAATGCGGCTTTTCTTAATGTAAGACAATAATATCTAGGTACTTGAAAACTTAATAATATTGTTATGAAACTTAGTATAAGAATTTAAATTTTAAAAATTTCAATCTAATTATTTATTCAACTTAAATTTTAAATTAAATTATGTAAGAGTTATCTCACATGATTTTGTTCACTTAATAGGTAAAACAAAACTCAATATATAATGATAAAATTAAATAAAAATTTCATATTAAATTAAAGAATTAAAAGAAATAAAAAATAGAAAAAAACTTCAAAAACCCCAAAACAATAAAAGATTCATATTAAAAGATAAAATAAAAAAAATATTAGACCAAAAAATATGGAGTCTAAAAAAACTTTTATTATACGATATAAAATATAATAACTTATTTATTATTAATCTAATATTGAATAATAAGATTAAATCAAAATTAATATTAAATGATTAAATAAAAAAAATAAGATAACAAAGGAGCTAAAAAACTATTAAAGAATAAAAGTTTCATATTAAATAATAAAAATAAAAATAAAAACCTTTAAAAATAAAATAAAGCTAAAAAACACAAATCAATAGTAAAAAAAACCATTTGCTTATGAAAACCAGTCCATGCAAGTGCGTGAGGGAGGTCTTGAATGGCTAATGTACACGAATCACTAATTATTATCAGTACTAGTAATAATTGATTATATAATTGTATATTTTTAGATCACATCTAGTATTAAATTATTAGTAATTTAAATATGATTTAAGAAATGAAATCATAGAATATATGAAGCATTTTTCTTTAATTTATTATAATGTGATTTGTTCAAGGTTTTACATAAAATTATAAAAAAAAATCAGTTTTTTAATTAAAAAAAAACTGTGTAGAGGTGGTATTTTGTGAATGGATCGCCCATTTGATCCTAACAAATATGGATCAAATATGACTGATAATTATGGATCCATCAATTGAAATGTAGGTTTTCTTTTAAAAAAGAACTTGATGGATAAAACAGATCAAACTCATCATGACACGATATATCATCACATCCAGATCACTTTTAATTAGCTTTGCGATTGGAGCTACTTAAAGCAGACCTCTAATCAATTTCAGAACTATAGAGATTATGTTTCAAATTGTTTTTTAAATATATTACAATAATTTTTATTTTATTTTTTAAAATTTATTTTTGATATTAATATAATAAAACAACACATAAATATTTAAACATTATTTTTTAAAAAAATAAATTAATTAAATTTTAGACAAATAATATTTTGACAGCACTGTGAAACGTCCTCTTAGGTGGCATTATTTTGTGGAGATTACGGACATTGATCCAAAGTAAGTTTTATATTTCGTTTAATATTGTAATAGTAATTCATTTTTAAAGTATTTTTTATTTAAAAATATATTAAAATAATGAAATTGTTCCATTAAGGAAAAAAACATAATTTCTACATTAATTTTTCATAATTAAAACTTGTTTTCTTGCAACTAAGTTTAACAATCACAGTCACTACAATTTTACTTCGGCTGCTAAAGGGTCGTTTGTACTTCTAACGACAGATCAAGATTTTTCATATATATATATATGTATGTGTGTGTATTAAGAATGATTTTTTTGTTATAAATTATAAATTTAGGTGCGGCCCGCCATATTTATAAGGTGGGCGCCATAAGTTTTTGGTCATTGAAAATGGAGATAGTCTTTCGACAATTGAATATACTTGGAACTTTGTAATTATAAAGAGCACCTGCATGGAGACATATGTAGCTGTAGGAGTGCTTGAATGGTGTCAGCATATATGGATTTCACACGAGCTTCCTTCATTGACTTCCATCCTTCAAACAAAGAGTTATGCACACCATAATTCCTCATCGAAAACAAGGTTAATTATTATGAAATGTTTTCTTCAAATGCTTGATTCTTATGTATTGAAAGGATAGAAGAAAGCGTGTATAATATTAAGCTCTAATTAACTTATGAAACCTTGTTTGTTTCCATACAGATTCTGACATTATTTAACATGATCAGTTTGCTTTGACGTTTTGAATTAACTCACTGCTGATTTCACAGGATTTCAGGTATTCATAGAATGGCAACCATGTCAGGTTCCACATCTGCTTGCCATAAAATCACCGAGTTACCAAGCGATGTGATGAAGAACATCCCAATGCGCTCACCGCAGGGGGATGCGAAGAGAACTTGTGTTCAACTGCCCTTGCAGCTACAAGTTAGACAGTTCAGAGCGTATATAAAACTTGTGATCGCTCTTTACCAAGCTTTGCTACTCCATCGAGGACCTCTAGTTAAGCTTAGTTTCTCAGTTTCTGATCTGGAGAACTGTTCTGATACCGATCACTTGCTACATTTCCTACCAGAGCATTGCACCGAAGATTTCACCCTCCGTGTCTCGACAGGCAAGCCCTATAAACTGTCGCGTCATCTGTATTCCTTCAACAACCGAGGCATTTAAGCCCCCATTTGCATTCGAAGAATTCGACAAGCTCGTTAGTCTTGAGTTTCGGAAAGTGCTCTTTGCAGCTGAGAAGTTTGGAATTTTCATCTCTAATTGCTCTCTATTAGAAAGAATGACATTGGAAGGTTGCCCCCGTTTCGTTTGCCTCGGGATTTGTGCTCCTAATCTCAAGTATCTATCCTTTTGTGGAACTTTTATTCTATTAATTTGAAAAATACTCCTCTTCTTGAAACTGTGTCCATTTCTATGAATGGAAACCCTGAAACTGCGAAATACTTCAGAGACAGAAAAACTTCTAACTAGGTTGAGAATCTAAATGCAGAGCAGCATTTTCTCAAGGCAATCAACTGATGTTTCATATAGCTTTTTCGTTTCCTATATCCTACGATTTATATCCTGGATTTTTCTCCGAGTTTTTGGCTCTAGGTAGTGTATAGAACAGGCTTCCCAAAACCCCAGAATTCTTCATTTATCTGCTGCTATCCGTTTTGAAAAGATAGAAGAAATTTCATGTGCTCTATGCTTGATCAGAAGCTCCCCCGACTTGCAAAAACTTACAATCAGGGTGAGTGGCAACAGTACAAGTCCTCTTCTTCTTTGCCTGTTACATTTAAATTAAGACGTTAAAGGGTTTGTGTTGTGTGCCCCTTCTGGGCAAAGACCAAGGCAAATGCTGTCATGGAACCTGTTCTGGAATATATGAGAGTTCAAAACTCCTTAGATTGCTCATTGAATAGACTTCGAGAAGTGGAGAAGCAGCTTATCCATGGTGTGCAGCTGGAATTGGAATTCATAAAGTTCTTCCTGGCTAAATCAACAATATATTTTTGTTATAACAATCAAGATTATCATTCAAAAAAAAAATAGAGTATAGATCTCACAGGTGAAATTTTGTTTGAATTGAGTATAGATTATTATTTTGGTTAAAAAATATTGACATCTAATTAAGTTAAATGAGAAAAATCAAACAAGTAGCACGAGATCGGAGATCAAATATGTTACTCTTCATATAATTATCAATTTATTTATTAAACATATACATTGAATTTCCGTTTCAAATATTTCTTGATGTTAAGAAAAATAATTATCACTTGCATTATATATATGAGAATTATTGATATCATTTAACAAAAATTCATTTTTATTAATGCAATATTAAAAGATGTGCTAGCCATACTTATAAAATATTATTTATTGTAATAACTTTTTTTAACTTTTTATGTTTTTTTAATTTCACTGTTTAACAACTTAATTTTTTTTATATTATCTATTGTTTAAAAATTATACTTTATATTTTTTTATTTTTATATTGGGTTGTATGTTGGTCTCATGAATTTTTTTTTTAATTTTAACTTTTAATACTAGATTCATTAGAGGTGGAGCTTTATGCTTCATAGTTTTTTTTTAAATCTTATTTTTATTTAATACTAGATTCATTAGAGGTGTAGCTTTATGCTTCATAGTTTTTTTTTTAAATCTTATTTTTATGAGATTATTTTAATCTCGTGATTTAGGTTATAGGTTTTATATATTAACTTAGGTTTATTATGTTTATTTTTTAATTAAATATTTATTTAATTGAACTTTATAATTTTCTTTTTATTTATCTCAATCTAGTAATTTGGTTCACATGTTTAATAGATTTTTTAGGTCATGAATATATTTTTTTAATTGCACTCTCCAACAACTCAATCTTTTTTTATTTGGTATTTTTTTAATTTTTTTAATATTAAGTTGTTTAATAATTAAGTTTTGTAATTTTCTGTTTAATTTTCTTTAAGTGGAATTATCCATGTCTAATAGAATTTTTTTCTCGATTTTAGACTTCAATATTAGATTTATTAGAAATGGATCTTGATAATTTTTTATATTTTTTTCTATGAAATTATCATGATTTTATAATCTAGGTTATAAATTTAATATGTTAGTCTAAGTTGACTTGAATTGGAGTTTTTTCTTAATAGTGTTTTTTCCAACATTAGATTAGTTGTAAAGTAGGCTTCAAAAAATTTCAATTTTATTTTTTGAGTATTCTGATCATTCAGGTTGTAAGTTTAGCAAGTTTATCTGAATTTACTCGAGTTATTATTTTATTTTTAAAATTTTATTTTTTAATATTAGATTGATGAGCAATTGATATTTATAATTTATTTTAATTTAATTTTAATAGATTTATTATAGTTTCATACTAAACATATAATTTTAATAAATTAACTAAATTCAATCTAATATATCAAAATTTTAACATTTTAAAAAATATAATCTAATACCTTAAATATTTTTTTAAAAATATTATTTAACGGGCATCATATTTTTAATTTATAATTAAGTTTTTTTATTAAAAAATTAATCCAAACTCTCGTGCAGAATTTAAATCGACGGCGAGCGGACCTCTGATGTATTTATTTTAAAACGGTCTTGGACTCTCGTGCGGATTTAGCAGAGTATTTTATCAACAGAATATCACATCTTTATTTATTTATTATTATTATGGTGCAACCGGGGACTGATCTGTTTGCTAGCCGTTAGAACCAATTTAGACAGTCATGAAAACTTGAGGGACTATTTGCGCACTTCGAATCTGACACTTGCACTCCTACTCTTCAGTCACTTTTCCCTGATTCTCTCCATATCTCTCTCCAGTCACCACCAGAACCAAGCAAGCAAAAAAAGCGAGCACTTACTCACTCACTACTTCAGATCTAAAGATTCCAAATCGCGTAAAAGAACCGCAAGAAATCAAGAAACTTTCTTGTCTAGCCATGGAAACGACGCCGTCAGAGTCATCTTCTACGCCATCAACAACAGTACCAAAGAAGAAGCAAGGATTAGGATGGGTAGAATGGCTAAGAGGATGGATGTACATAATATACGAGATGTTATTTCAGCGAATCATGGCTAGTCACTTGGAGAACCCTCTCTCTTTACCTCCTATCAACAATCTCACTTGCATTGTCACCGGATCCACCAGCGGTATCGGTCTCCAAATCGCTAGGCAATTGGCGGAATCCGGAGCCCATGTTGTTATGGCTGTTAGGAATACCAAAGCAGCGCATGATTTGATTCATAAATGGCAGTCCGAATGGACTGGACTCGGCCTTCCTCTTAATATCGAGGTGGTAGTTTGGCCTTAATTACTGTTTAATCTCTGTTACACGTGCTTGTATTTTCTTAAATTAATGTTGTGGTGACTTTTGAAGGTGATGGAGCTTGATCTTTTGTCCTTGGAATCGGTTTCGAGGTTTGCCGACGCGTGGAATGCCCGAATGGGACCTTTGCATGTTCTTATTAATAATGCTGGAATATTTTCCATTAGAGGTTGGTGTTTTGATATTTTTTTTCTAACTTTTTTTTTCCTGATACGTAAATGCGATGTTGCCTGCTGCTTGTGCATTATTTCTCATGTTTTAGTATGGAAGTAGGTATTGGCAATTCCCAAGTATAACAGGTAAGTACTCAAGGAGAAGGGAATAGTAAAATGTGAAATCCCTTCATTTGCGAATGCTCATGGTTAGTTATAACAGCTGGTATAGTTTAGTAAACTGATACGAAGGTTCCTGCTATTCGGCAATGAGAAGTCGTGGTCAAAATTAGATGATAAGTGCTGTTATTGGAAATCAAGTCAAATGAGCCAAGGGTGATGCATGGCTTCAGATTACTTGTTTTTTCTCTCCCAGTTTAGAGATGGTATCCTTGGAGGAGGGTGTTTTTGTTTTGTAAAATAGCCTTGTTCATGCTGTTGAGCCGGAGCCTTTTGACCATCCCGATAAAAATACATTTTTGGATCCTCCTGCTGCCTAAGAGATGCTGCAGTAGTTTTTGTGTTACCACAGCATGTCTTGATGACATGTCGGAATCCATTTTTTTGTGATGTCATTCCTGTGTCTCGCTAATATTACTAAGTCCACATCATGAATGACATGAACATGGCCTGAGGGTCTCAGTGATAGGCTTTTCTGTCGAAACTTTTGGTTTCTTGTGTGAAAAGGACAGTACGCCTTTGAATCATATGTTATTCCACAAGCTTGGTTGCTTGTTGTTTATAGAATGCCATGGCATAGAGGAAGCATGGATGGTTGCCTCTCTGTGATGTATTTACTTCTTCAAAGTCCTGTCTTTTCTTTTGCATGAATGGCCTGTTTCTTGCAAATGTATATGCAGAATTTTCAAACAGTTGAAGGATCTTCTGAGATGAAAGGTGTATGCATTACTGCATTTCCACGGCCAGGGGTTCTTAATTTTTGAAAGAAAAAGGAAAGAAATTGTGGTTTCTTTTGGGTTTGAATGGTGATGTTTGGCGAGTAAGGACAATGGGAAGGTACTATTGGCTTTGATTGTCAGGCACTTCTTGGAAGAATTCAACATATTAATAAGAAAGTTACTGGAATTATTCTACGCCGAGGGATGGGCATTGTTGGAGAAAACAAGATTTCATGGTGTTTTCACAATGTTTGTGATCAAAAGAAGTGAAAACTTCAAGTTTAGTTGAAATGTCCCTGAAGGTTTTACATTGTTCTTAAGAATGTTTGGAGAGCATTCTTCTACCCTACATGACATCCAGTTAGAATCACTCAGAGGAAGGGAGACAAAGGAGAAGTGGCCTTTTTTAGTTGAGGTCATGGGTATTGGTGGACAGAAAGCATTGCTCTGCCAAATGTGAATGCTTTGGAGGTAGGACTAATTAGAGAGTTTCAATGACATGGTTGGCAAGGTGCCCTAAAATAAGGGAGTCATCCTGTGCATTTTGTATTTTATTTTATATGGACCGATGAGAATGTGATGTGCTGGTTTTCTATAGGTTTTGCTTACTTTCTCAAGAGAATAGGTTGCAAACATCACGAGAATCTAATAATTTAAGAAGCTGCATTGATTTGTTCATGAGTCCTTGATCAGCCATGCATTTAGGGATGGGATGATGGGGAGATAATTGATATCGTGAGTGAGGTGAGTTTTTATGGTCCTGCTTCAAGCTTTCTGCTTTAGTTCAAGACTCTTCTTGACCAGTGTTGTTTAGCAATGCAAGGTGTTGCTAATGATCTGGCTGCTTCTTGATTGAAAAGTTTGGTTAACCTTTGATTTTTATGGATTACTGTTGAGCATTTATGTAAACTAGTATTGTTTCTTTTCAGTCATAAAAGATTTTTGGATATGCATTTCTTATATATTTATCTACCATTTGACCATAAATAACTAGTATGCTTTGAATTTGTTTTATCAAGGACCACAAAAGTTCTCAAAGGATGGGTATGAAGAACACATGCAAGTGAATCATCTAGCTCCAGCATTGCTTTCGATATTGCTTTTGCCATCCTTAATTAGAGGCTCTCCAAGCAGAATTATCAATGTGAATTCAGTTGTGAGTACTATGGCCAACAAAAATATACTTTGCCTCTTTTTAGCTGTGTTCTCTTTCAATATAGGATCTTAGAAACGTATTTAGGAAACTATAAAATAGCGCCTAGCATTCCTTATTAAATGATATAGACTTGTGTGATTGATAGATCCAGCAAATTAAAATGAATTGCAATTGATAAATCTGGAAGAAGAAAAACAGCTTCTATTTCCTGTATCTATTTATGATTTAATTTTCTAGTCCTGGCATGATGTGTCAATGTCCATCATTTTCCTGTTCCACATATTTGTGCAATTACCTTGGAGGAAAGGAAAACATATTAATATGATTTTGAAATTGTGCCCCCTGCATAACAGTTCTGAACACCGTCATATAGCATCTAAATCCTGTCATAATTCTAATGTAACATTCATATGGTCACATTTTTTATTGGTTTTTAATGTTTCTTTCTTCTCTAGATGCATTATGTTGGCTTTGTTGACACTGAAGACATGAATGTTACTTCTGGAAAGAGAAAGTATACAAGCTTAGTTGGGTACACCGGCAGCAAGTTAGCACAGGTGTGCTTAGAGTTGATATTTGATACTTTTGACTGTATAATTCTGGAAACTGTTATTTATATTTTGGGTTCAAGTTAACAAAGGAAATGTCCCTATTGTTTGTGCTGCATGAAGTTGCTGTATCAATATAAAATGCTCACCTCTCTCCTCAATCAGTTGGATTCTTTTAATCCCTGTTGTTTTGAACGATAAAGAGCTGTGATGCTGGCATCTCTGTTAAAGTTCCTGTGGTTCTTCAACTGGATTATTTTCTGTTGAGCATCTGTGTTTCAACTACTGGATTTAGTTTCTTTTAGGGATGCAAATGAACTGAACTCTTACCAGTCATGCTTGTTTTTCTTAATTGACCTCACTTGGTGTTTTTTGTTTAAATTATTAGGAAGAGCCTGAGATTAATATTGGACTTGTCAAAACAAATGAATAAGCTCAAACATACATGTTTTCTGCCAAATATTGGATGTGGGCTTCAAAATTGGCTTCAAATTATGAATCTTGTGCGGTTAAAGGTGTTGTGGGAGTGAATTATCCAGTTGTCCTCGGACTACAAGAAATAAAATTAAATTAGAGATAAATTTTAGAATTAATCTGGAAGTTTGATTGTTAAAGACCACAGCTTTTGTTTGCGTTACAAAACATGCTTGCCATGCAAACGGTTGATGGAGAAAGGTGGATTTAATTAATTTTTGTTAGGAAATGTTAAATCTGGTTTGCTAGGTACAAATACCTTAGATTCTTTTGCATGGGAATTATTGCAGATAACTCAAATAGCTCTAGCAATATCATATTACTCAACATGATCCCTTTCCTGTGCTACATCACTGCATGAACATGTTCAAGGGATGTATTGACAGTATTCCAGTAAGCTGCTATCTGTTATAATTTGTTTTGACATTCATGAATGAATCATGAACTTGTGACCTTTGGATTGCAGGTCATGTTTAGTAGTGTTCTGCACAGGCGGCTTCCAGCTGAATCTGGCATCAGTGTATTATGTGTTTCCCCTGGAGTAGTCCAAACGAATGTTGTAAGCCTCTTGAATCAGTCATTATAATCTTATTAGGGAATAGGATGCACCGACATATGTCTTCATATAGTTACTCATACAAGTTTCTTGATGCATGTGTTTTCAGCATAAATACAGACAAGGCAATAATGTCTGAGTTGTGCTGTTACTGCTATTAAAAAAGAAAATGCTGAGTGAATGTCATGATGGAAAGCTGTGCTGTAAAAGGGGGAGAAGTGGGTAAAAGAGAGATATATTAACAATTAAAGACGTTTCCCTTCAATAAAGCCATCCTAGACAAGCTCTTTTTTTCACATGAAAAGAGTATGACCTAACTATTCAGAACATGTTATATGGCACAATGGTGGAAAGATACAGATTTATAACTTCTTATTAAGGGTGTTAGCTTGGGATAAGCAGCAGATACCTTTGGCTATTTTTGATTAAATGTGGCTGGTTCCAAAGTGGAGCTGTTATTCATTTATGTTTTGGGAGGGAAAAACATCGTTAGGCTTTTTGGAAATATGTAGTGTTTGTAGCTGTTTTGATCATGTTGATGTGTATTGGTTGATAAAATATAGGATAGTAGTTTATAAATGAAGTTGTAGAACCCTACCAATGGGGCTTTAGCTCTCTAGTAGCAATACTTGTCATTTAAGAGGGAGGTTACAGGTTTGATTCCTCAGAGAGAGGCTAGCCTAAATTACAAACACCTTAAAAAACAATAAGTTGTAGAACATCATTCTTGGTCTACACTTGATGGGACTAAATGATGGGATTGATTTAGAGAGACCAAATCTGTTGTTGAATTGGTTTCCTTTAGCTTTGTATGATCAAAATAAACATTCTTTCTAATTACGTCATTGTATCTTACATCCTGCTTTCAACTTTATCTAAATTCAGGCGAGGGATCTTCCCAAAATTGTGCAAGCTGGTTATCACCTAATACCATATTTTATCTTCAATGCCCAAGAAGGTAAGTCTCCCAAATGATAGCATGTTCTCACTTTGCAACTTTGTGGGATAATAGTGACAACTTGTCTTTTACTTTTTAACATGACATTCATGACTTATGATGTCCTTTTTGTCATTATTCTGATCACGATACATGATGTATTGAATTTCAGTGCATGATGTTTTTCATGTCCTGCCTGCTGTTTTATCTCTTTTTTCTGCCCAGTGAATGCCAAGGAACTTTTTCAGGAGACTGAAATATGAGAGTTGAAGAGGTTGTGCATGCCAACAATAAGCTTTATTGTTGGACAATTCATATGTTTCTATGTTTAAGATGCATGTGACAAGAATTTTACTAATGAAAACATTTTAGTGAATCAGATGCTGCGGCATGTGTCTTGCATTCTCAATGTCTTGGACGTTATGACTTGTAACAATGTCAATTTGCTGCTAGAATGATTTGTTTCACTGTTGGTCCCCACTGGCTGTAATAAACGCCATCCTTAGGAACAAGGTTTTTTTTTAGTCTCCACGCAAAAATAGTCTTCTTGGAAAAGAGCTAAATTCATTTACGGTTTCCCATCAAACAGTGAGTTTGCTCAGGAAAGACTTCTAAGTTGTAGGAGGAGATGTTCTTTGTGTTCCGCCAAGGCAAGAAAAGACAGACCTGAGAGTGAATTTATTATTACTATTCCATACTTTTTGTGGTCAGCAGCTATATGTAAAGGTTTTGAACTTTTGAAGATGTCTAATATTCAGCAATTCAGAGACATGGTACCTGAGTCCGAAGCTCTATGGAAATCCTCACAAATCCATTTTTATGCAGAACTTGTACGTTTAGCAAAGCCATCTAATTTATTCTGAACATTGAATAGAGAACTAGGTTGCACCAAAAGATTTTATAGAGAAATGGCTTTTTGATTTCCAATGAGAGTTGCTATGACAGAACATTATCAGTCAATAATTTATGGAATCACAGCATAATGTACCATGGAAAGAACCAAAATATGAGTTATCTTGCTTTTATGCTTAACCACCTTCAAATTTAAGAGGGCAAAAAAAACAATATTCTAACTGCTAGCTAACCTCATATAATTTGCATCCAATTCAGGTTCCAGGAGTGCTCTTTTTTCAGCAACTGATCCTCAGATTCCCGAATACTGCGAGTTGTTAAAATCAGATGACTGGCCAGTTTGTGCATTCATTTCTCAAGATTGTCGACCAACAAATCCTTCCGAAGAAGCACACAACATTGACACCGCGCATGAAGTGTGGGAGAAGACTTTAGAGATGATCGGCCTGCCTTCGGATGCTATAGAGAAGTTAATGGAAGGGGAAGAAGTTAGGTGCCGTTATGGGGAACGTCAGGAGTAGACATTGTGTTGCCATCACACGGGAAGGTACTACTTCTTACCAGGCAGTTAACTTGGAATGCATGTATACTAAGTATTTTTAACATCAATCCTTAGATTTGCGATCATTTCTATCTTGTAATGGAAAGTTGTTTTACATCACTATATGAATTTTCCCAGTAGGTTTAAGCAAGGCAGCCTTTAACATGCTGCTTCGCTGCACCACACAGATTTCTTGATGTAAATTACTGCCGTATCCAGACCTGTATATTTCTTGGATAACTAGAGGACATAACGAAAAGAATGGATGACAAGACATGAAAGACTTTCATGCATTCCTGTCTTGACTTTTCTCTCACAATATTTTCTTCTTCAATGGGATCTACTTGGTGCTTCCTTTTTCTCCCTTCCACTCACAGGTCCAGTTTCAAGTGACTTTTAACTCTGAAATCACAGTGCCGAATACATCAGGAAGACGAGGTCTATAACTTGTAGAAGGTGGTCGCCCTCGAATTCGTCCGTAATGTTTGGTTCCATGGAAAGGAAAGATACCATTTAGAAAATAATACATGGGGAGACCGATTTACTCCACGGACCGGATTAAGTTTTTCTTAACGAAGTAAAAGGATGTCTAGAGAATGATAACATTTTAAAAAAAGCAAGGAGAAATTGCGATTTAGACTCTTAGTTCGACTGAGTTCTATATCAACAGAAAAACCAACAATAGTAAAAATAACCAAAAAATAGTTAATGATAATCGGAAAACCCTTGCAAATATTATAAAAAATACTTTTTATATATTTTAAAAAAATCTCAACTACATTATTTAATGACAAGGAAAAAAAATGAATTAGAATGGGATACTCTTATAAAGAGAAAAATAAAAGAAATCCATAGCTTAATTACAATTGATACAAAATTAAAGAAAGAACTAGAGAAAAAATTGATTTTAAAAAATGATTAAAGAAAAAACTTTTTCTATCTAACATGTCAATCATGTGGCCTGATTGTAACACCAAAATAACCTCACACAAAAAAAATTAAATAAAATAACGGAGATCGACTTTCAAGTAATTAGCTAGCATGCCAAACCTGTGGCTTAGTTATGAGATTGAGATAATCCCATATGAAAAATAAATAATTGAGATTAAGTCACAAACAAACTAAAAAATCAAAGGTGAAATTAAAAAAATATTAATTTAAAAAAATATTAAAAAAAACTCGACGACCCTATAATATAAGATATGAAAATGAGATGATCCCACATAAAGAAAAGGAAGAGAAAAATCACTGAACTCAAAGCCCAATAGCTCAATATTAAAGGATAATATTGTACGAAAATCAATAAAAAAAGCCAAACTTTAATCAAATTAACGATTGAAATTTGTATCCTCGATCATAAGACCAAGACTTCTCATTAGAAGGTAAACATTAAAAAATCATGAAACAAAATTTCTAATCATAAAAAATAGAAAAAAAAAATAATAATCAAAACAATGAATGTCAAATCTAATATAAAAACTAATGAAAAAATAATAAGGGACTAAATTAAAAAATCAAAAATCAAAAAATCAAAAATCAAAAGAATAAGAATCAATTTGGATACAATAATTAAATGAAATAAAATGTTAAGGGATTAAACTGAAAAATAATATAAATCAAGAAAATGATAAAAGAAAAAATATCAATTAAAATAATAAAGATCAAATTTGATACAAAAATTAAATAAAATAAAGATAAAATTAAAAAAAATTCAAATAGCATCAAAAGAATAATAAATAACAATAAAAAATAGAAATTAATAAAAAAAGAAAACAACATGACACATTTGATTTTTGCATTGGTGTGAAACTCGAAGCAAAGAGAAAGAGAAAAAAAATTATAAGAGCTCAACAATTTTTTCTATGTGCATAAAAGTCTAACTAGTCTAAAAAAGGATAGTATAACGCTTCCAATGCAATTATAGAAGGCGATGTTTGATTATAGAAAGATATCTTACACCCTGCTTAAAAAATGTGGAGGTCTTTAGTTCATAAGAGCCCAACACTTATATATATGTATAACAATCATGAAGAGGATAATGCAATGTTTTCAATGTCATTATGGAAGGCAACATTTCATTATAAAAAGGTATTTTATGTATTACTTAAAGAGTATGAGGGTGTTTTATTTGCTGGCATTGTTATGCACGTGTTAATCATTTTTTTTTAATTATATTTATATTTATTGAAAAAATGAATTTATTATCATTTAAATTACTTATAACTAAAAACAATTATAATAAAAATACTTAAATGTCCTTGAATTGTTAGTTTAATTTTTATTTACTTAAAAATGCAATTTAATCATTTTAATTTGCAACTAAATAGTAAATAATAAAAAAGCCTTTGACTTTTTCTTTATGTTTAGTTTGCTTTTAAGAAATTTTAAGTTATTTTATTATGCATTTAAAATTAAAAAATTCTTCATTTCATATGAAATTTATGAAAAAAATTATTTCACTTGGAATAATTAGTTAAATAATTTTATTTGACAATAAAATGATAATTATTAACTGTTTCAATACAAAGTGACAAATGTCTTGTTACATAATAAAATATTGAGCCCCATTGTTTTTTGTTTTTTGTTTTTTTAACTGTTTCATAAAAGTAAAAATAAAAGGACAAAATCCAAAATTATTTGTTTTTAATAAAAAGAACTAATGAAAAAGGATAAAATGTATTTTTAAAATATATATAATTGGGCCTTTCCAAGCACTCTTGGGTTTAATTCCAAGTAAAAAATAAAAATCTCTAAATCCCTATTCCAAGTATAAAATACACAAAAATATGAATAATGGTAAACTAATGATTTTTTATATTTTATTCTATCTTGTTTTTTTTTTTAAAAATAAATAGCGATGAAAATGAAAATTTATGTTACATGCACCCAACTAAACACAAATCAATCTTGCCTTCAACACCTCCTCCCTCGTTATCGCACCTCCACAGTCCCGCTCTCTAGTCTGATCACCATGTCTCTTCAGACGGTTATCTCAATGAGTACGAGGGAGAAACAAAAACCAAACGGCAAGGTAGCAAGGGCATCCTTTACACGCGCGAGAATGTGCTATGGTGTTGAACAGTAGAGAAAGAAAAAAAAAAGGATTAGTGGGGTACATCTAGATATTGTTTATTAATTGTTTTTTATTTAAAAATATATTAAAAAATTATTTTTAATATTAATATATTACAATCATTTAAAAATATTCAAAAATATTAATTTTTTTTCTATTTCACAAAGTTTTTTTTTAATTTTCCTATTCACCAATCAAAGATTCGTGCATAGAGACTTTAGAAAATAAAAACTCTCGAATATTTAAAAAAGAAATGAAAAAAAAACTTAATATGTCTTTAGTTTTTCTTACAAAAACATTTGCAATATTTTTATTATCAATATTGAAAGACTCTTCTAATATTTAAATAAAATTCAATTAAAGGGGTTCATAAAATTTTATTCCACGTTTATATCATTAACTTCAATGCATGTCACACATAATAAAAGAAAGGTTTTAAAATAAAGCAATTCTTACATATTAAAATCTTAATGCTAGCACAATCGCCGCAAGTTAGTACATACCAAAATAAAATATTTATTGATATTATATATTTTTTATTCAACCTTAAAAAATATCATCATAATTATTT